>JAUCMX010000009.1:9050587-9115587 GCA_033459395.1 Hemibagrus guttatus | reverse complement strand
ACCAGGTACACAATTAAATCTTAAACCTCTTTTCAACTGACTTTGCTATGCTCGCTAGCTGCTTTGTGTGGACTATTCCGTAAACCTGTCGAGGTGCGAGGGGTAACGTTGGCTAAGATTACATTATTTATATTATTCATCACTCATACTTTAACACGCAGGTTAGTTCGTACGTAATCTGGTACACGCCACGTCAACAATAACCGGATTTAACCACTTCACAATAAATAATCAAATAATAACATATCCAAATGTATCATCTGCTGGACTTAGACTATAGTGGGCTTTAAGTGTTAAGCATTAATCGGTGAAATGTATTTACTCTGTTAAAAATAAAGTATCTTGTCCAGTTTACCTGTGCTGTCGGCCACGTTTCCCACCGAGCTCGCCATCTGTCCTCCTGTCTTCGGCTCTTGCAGACTGGTCGTCAGTGTGACAATAAATAAGCTACTAGTTCAAATAAATACAACTTCAACTGCTGCGAGTGGAGCCTGTTCAATTCAGCAACATTAAAAACCTTACAACATTGAAATATATAACACTGTCAATATGCTGTAACGTTAAACCAAATGATAGCCGAGCAGCCTCTTCTTTCTCCTTAGCTAGTTAGGTAACCTGAGTCTATCCAGGTTCAAATATAACTAAAGAATTTGTGAAAATCGATTGTTGTAGATCATTTTTAACCACAGCATTTATTCTGCTAATAATGATCTGTAACAAAATGGCGGAAGAGGGCGGGACAACGTTTGTTATAAAAACTAGGTCCATATCTAAACGGTTAAAAGGATACGTAGGGGCAAATGTAAGATATTTCTATAGTTATAAAACATCATGTACTGTTTATGGTGAATTGTGTAAAGTTGCAAGGACGAATCAAGTTTTAACTCACAAAAGGAAACATATTGGGTATAGGGCAGCGGAAGCACCTGATAAAAGTCGTGCTTAGAGTACCGCCGTATCATTGCGCTGAACACTGCGGCAGATCTAGAACGTTCCATGTGAAATTTAAGGAGCTGAGTTTGTGTACCACAGTGTTGCCAGATTGGGCGGATTCCCGCCCAATTGGGATTCTCTTGGTCACGTTTAACCGGGAAAAAATGCATTGGGCGGGTTGATAATACTTGGGATGTTTTCTGGTGCAACTGGCAGGTTTTTATTTTTTATTATAAACATGATATTTTATTAATTTTCCATTCAAACAAACTTTACAATAAAGTATAATATGTAATGTTGACGTTTTAATTATATGGTTCAATTTAGCCAATAAGGTTCAGGAGAGTCCTGTCCAATCAGACTTCAGTCTTGATTGTCGGGTCGTTGTAATCGCTGTACTCGTTAAGCCAAGTGTTTATATCATCATCATCATCATCATCATCATGCCAAAGTTGGGTAAATGTAGAAAGTTCTACCGAAAAGAATGGGAGAGCGACCTGTTCTATAATATTTCAAGAGATGATCTCATGAGTTCTGCGAAGATCCTCTGCATTAAGTGCCTATAAAAGGTAAGCGTGCTTATACGCTATTATTCTGCTATAAAATTCTGATGTCATGTTTGATAATTAAACAAAACGTATATACAGGTAGCTAACGTTGTGTGTGTGTGTGTGTGTGTGTGTGTGTGTGTGTGTGTGTGGGGGTAAATAGTGCCATTTACCTTGTGCGACTTGTTAGAGTTATCTTCAGCATCCTTGTTGCTATAGTTTCAGCTGTAATCATGGGTTCTGTCAAAAAGGTAAATGGCACAGAGTTGGTGTCCTAGACCTAGGTTAGGTTGCAGTAAAATCAATGATTTAGATACTCCACTTATTTACTTTAAAGTTCCTTTCAAACAGAGAGAGAGAGATTTGTTGCTACCACATACACTATATTGCCAAAAGTTTGGGGATGTCTGCCTTTACATGCACATGAATTTAATATGAATTTAATAGGTCTGCCCTTTGCAACTATAACAGCTTCAACTCTTCTGGGAAGGCTTTCCACAAGGTTTAGAAGTGTGATTATGGGAATTTTTGACCATTTCTCTAGAAGCGCATTTGTGAGGTCAGGCACTGATGTTGGATGAGAAGGCCCGGCTCTCAGTCTCCGCTCTAATTCATCCCTAAGGTGTTCTGTCAGGTTGAGATCAGGACTCTGTGCAGCCAAACTCGCTCATCCATGTCTTTATGGACCTTGCTTTGTGCACTGGTGTGCAGTCATGTTGGAACAGGAAGGGGACATCCCCAAACTGTTCCCACAAAGTTGGGAATGTGAAATTGTCCAAAATATCTTGGTATGCTGAATCATTAAGAGTTCCTTTCACTGGAACTAAGGGGCCAAGCCCAACCGCTGAAAAACAACACCTGAATTCAATGATTTGGAGGGGTGTCCCAAAACTTTTGGCAATATTAGTGTACTTTAAAGTCGTGCTAATAGCCAGCAGAGGGCAAAAGAGGACAGATGGGCACGCTAAGCATAGTATGTGCATCCTATGCAATATGCTTCCAACTACAATTGTGTCTGTGCTGAACATGTCTGTACTCCTGAAAACTGATATTTAGATGTGAATGAACTTAAAGTGAATGTGAACCTCATAAGTGAATGTAATTCTCTATATTGCATTTCACGTTCATGAGTGCTTACAAAACATGTAGTGTCTGGATTACCCAGAGCTGGAACAATGAACCACTGAGTGTCAAAATCTTAAACCCCATGAAGCACATTTCTACACATTTACCATCATTTAAAACCACATCCTGGAATTGTTTCATTTTTTACAGTACGATTGGATGTGTAAACCCTTTTTATTTGGGAATTCCCCCTTACAGTCAACATGAAGAAACTTATGATAAAACACTATAAATCTATTTCTATTACAGGCTTTGGTGCATATAGTCATACATAATTACACCATTACATTCTTTTTTTTGTTCATATTTTTTTTCCATTAAAAATCTATTCAAGATCACAATCACAATAGGTTAAGATCCCATCATCTACTGCACACTTAAACACATGCTTTATGGATGTTTTTTGTTTTTTGATATTGCATGTAGTGCCTCCTAAAATTTAGTCATGAGCTTCTATTTCTATATCCTCAATTTTTTATGTATCGTTTTTTGACAATGTGCTAATATTACTGGAATAAAATTCTCATCTACCATCCAGTAGAGTGAAATTTGTTCACTTCTCCCTCACCATTCCATTGCTATACTGAATGCTATGTTTCTATTCATCCAAAAAAAGAAGAAATAAAAAGCAAACAGACCCCCAACCAATTCACTTCGGCTTTTTGCCCCAACCTCTTGGCCTGATTGACATGTCTAAAGAGCCCCTAAAAGCTCAGACCTGTGATGTGAGAGTCTCATTAACTTCCCATGTTTTTCTCTTCTCTCCCAGAGTCCAAGTGCAACTTTGTTTGCCTCTCGGCGGCTCTCTATGAGAAGGGGTTGACATCATCGGCCCTGATGAGGCGTCAGTGTGTGCTCCGTGCACCCCAGTTCAGAGTGGGAGTTTACCTCCATTCCCTATTTGCCTACTGCACTGCTTGGCTGTTGCCTTGGGGAAAAAACTCTTTGTGGGGAGTGATGTCATGGTCATGTCTTCAGCAATTGCATCTGACATGCTTTATCTATGTGCATGCCTGCTCTCGACCAGGCTAGGATGGTCATCTCTCTTTTGGTGTGCCAGTGTCACTTTTTCCACTACGTCTGTCCTTTCACATGGATATATTTTAGGAAATAAAACAAACCCACTCTACTTTATTTCTGTTAATGAAATGGAAAATTAACGAAGCAGAGTGATGTGGGTTATTTAATAGACTGTAATAGTACTTAAAATCCTAGGCACTTTATGTTGCCTAAAATAATTTGGATGCATGTATTTATATTAAAAATAAAATAAATAAAAAATAGGGATGTATGCTTTTGAACAGGAAAATCTGTATAAAAAGTTATTTTGTTTCCTGGAAATATGTAGATATCTTTTGTAGCTCTTATGTATAAAAATAAATAAATAAATAAATCTTTAAACAAAACAATTTACACCAATCTTTTCCTGTTCAAAAGTTCACACATCCAGTCTCTTAATGTGTCATATTACCTTCTTTATAATAAGTGAATATTTGCAGGTGATGTTGGAAAAGCAAATAATGTGCTGTAGACACAGTATTAAGAATCAAATGTAAACTTTTGAACTGGATAATTTGTCAATTATTTTATTTTATTTGTCAAAATTATTTTAAAGTATTTATTGTGCCTTGTGGGCTATATGTAAACATCTGCTATGTGAAATAGCTTATTGAGGGCAGTACTAAATAAAAAAAACTTGTGACTTCAGCTGTACAGTTGAGGGGAAAATATTTGAACAGGTTTAACACTCTACTCTTTATCCTTATTTGCTGGCCATGACAACATAGGAGACATGTTATGTAGGCATTTAGAGATTTTGAAGAGTCACTCATGGGATGGTATGTCTGCTAAATTATTATTTTTTTGTGTGTATAATAGCAATGATTTACCTGCATAATGAAATAACAATTATGCCAACAAATGTAATCTTTAATTTATAGCATCTACATGGTTCTCTAGTTTATAAGTGTTAATTGTTATGAGATGCATCATGGCAGTGCACATAAGAAGCAACTAAACTATCAATGTGTGCTACTGAGATTTCTCTTCCATCTCATGCTGCTCTAAAGTAACTGAATGAATGAACAAATGAATGAATGACCAAACAATAAATAAACCAGTGATGTTTAACGCACCCTGTAGAGTTCCTATAGAATACTTGGGTCCTCAGTCTTATCCCCAAAGGAATGGTGTGTGGTTGCAGGCTGTCCTTCCCACCAAACACCTAATAGCTCACTGAAGACCGAGATCATCTGATCAAACAAATGGAATCAGGTGCGGCTTCTGCTCAGCTGGAAAGACAATCTGCAGCCACAGCACGTGAAGACCACAGGCATACAGTAATGGTCATGTGATACTCCTGATGTAGGTATAATGACCAGTGCTGTTTTGTTACTAGAATGAATCCATATATTTACCAAGAAGGCAAACCTGACACTGATTTCTCCACCTTGTGCCGGAGGGATGAACATATTTAAGCAAGATGGGTCTAACAACAGCCAAAACCATTTGTATTGTTTATGAATGAATCTGCCTCTAGAGGGCCAGCATGACATTGCATTCCTATATTTCAAGGCCCAGCTAATATTCCACAGACACACCCCCCACAGTTACATCTAGAAAGACAAGACAGAAAAATAACATTACTTGTATCAATAAACTTCAGGTATGATTATTCTAGCCTCTCTGTGTAAAGGTATTTTATGACTGATTCTTTCAGAGGAGTTTATCCAAATTCAACTTAGCAGCATGATGCAGCTTCAAGTCAAGTCGAATCCTATATCCCAATCTGACCCGTCCTTAAATGTCTGTGTTCGCAATGATGGGTGGTAGAAAAGGCTCAGTGACGAGGTACAGTGAGTGCGAGCTCTTAAGTGTCAGGTGTTGGCTCTTTGATTCATACCTGTAACCTCTAGTTAATGCAGTCAGGGGAAGTGATGCCCATGTTTTATAACCTTATATTTTGTGGTTACATTTTTTTTTTAAAGTTTTGCCCAGACAACTCAAATATGTGGGAAAATGCCCCCTTTTGAAACCTGAAGAGTTTTGTTTGAAGTCTAAAGCTGTTTTATTGCTTTGGAGTGGGAAACTGTTGCATGTTTCCTGTAGATCCACGGCTCATGACTTTAATGAAGTCTTGCCTCAAGCTATTGTTCAGGTCTGGAAAGTGACTGAAAGGCCTCCAAATTCCCATGTGGCCATATTTAACTCACAAATGCGTTTCTTAAGTAACTGCATATGTTTCTCTTTATACTGAAGTAAACTGAAATAAAAAGCATTTTAAGTATTACTACACCATTTATTTTTTCGAGACCAGTCAGTGCCAAAACTCTTTTAAATCAAATTATTCATAAACTCTGAGGCCCCTACATAACCTGAACCCTCCTCCTCCTCCTCCGCAAAAACAAAATCAATAGAAAAAACTCACTCCTCCACCCCAACAAGCTCAGATGCATTAGTCATTGTCACCATTAATTACACTGTACTAGAACAACCTACTAACATACAAAATATAACACTTGAGAGGTTGAAAGTTAAACACCATTAATACAGTTTCCACTTGGGCCACTTTCCCCATGATAATGTCTCCTACATCATGCATCATGACTGATATATCATACACATCCTACCTTTATTACAGAATTCACTATAACAACCCTGTATCACACACGCGCACACACACACTACAGCTGCAGAGTATTGAATTACAATATAATTATAATTGCAATGTCATACTCCAAATGCAATAAAAACAGTATGGCAAAGATTCTTATTCCCATTTTATTAACAATAGTAATATTGGTACTAGTTTTATTTTTTCAACAATAGAATGAAGATCCACTGTTTATAATATCCATATAATAACTATTTTTTGATTCAAGGTGTAGAAATACTGTTATGCACACTCACTGAGCACTTTATTAGGAATATTATACAGTTACAGTTATAGGAGCCTACAGTTACAGTACTTTACGAAACAGTTACGTCATGAAACATGAAAACAAAACAACGTGTGTATATAAAAAGAGAGAAATGTTTATCATTTCACTTCAGGCCATAAATTTGCTCTGGGTTTGTCAAAAAGATGGCCTGCAATTTAAACGAGCTCATCTAATAAATCAGTAACAAACAGATGTCCATCATTTCTCCTGAAACCACAAACCCCTGCATATTCACACTAATATAATTGTATTATAATGTGATGTGTTCATTTTTGAAGGATTGTTATTGTAGTTCTGAATTTGTGATGCATGTGTAGCTCTCTGGTTCTCAGGCGGAAATTCCCACTAATCCCGGGTTTGCCATTTCTCATTTGGATCTGTTTTAGAGCTGTGACGTCCAGAAAGCCATACAGGCCAGGATACCTGCAGTGGAGTCAAGAGGATTAGAGGCTCTTTGTCTTTCTGTGTGTATGTGTGTGTGCATGTGTTTGTATTGAGTAAAAAGATTAAGGTTTATTTTACTGTTATATTGCATGTATTGTCACAAACCTATTATGGAAACATCCTTTAATAATTTTCCAGTACACACTGAAATGCTGGACATTTTCCCATGATGAAAAAAACAATTCAGTGTTTTAATGTTACCCATGTGTTTTTTTCATGGTTGTGCCTGAACATTAAATTGGTATAATTTCATTGTACCATAGAGGTGTGAGCATTAATTTGCTTCCACACCTTATAATTATGTGTTAAATACATAGAGTACATAATTGTAGCAGTAAAGGCTGAGATTTCTTAGGCAGACAAAAAATGCTAAGAAGTAATCGGGTGGAAAAACTCAGGATGTCAGGTGTCCTGCCAGCAGCTGTTGCAACATATTTGACTCGAGTCCAGCCATGTATGAACAAATCCATGTTGTCGTACATTTGTTGGTGGAAAGCCATCCCGCCTTTCACTTTCTCTTCCAGAAAAATAAGTCACAATGGCCCATCCCTTTTCAGTGCCCTTTCAGGTTATCCTGTTTACATTAGTTTGTATTAATGTAATTAGAGGAAACAGGCCAGATGTACAACCAATAATTCAGGCATTGCCCATATTCAGTGGCATATAATAAACTCTGACCTTTTCTGACATCTATTCCAATTTTGTCTTGGAATAATATATTTATGTTTCATTGTAGAATCTTTAGGGGATTGCCCTTGTATTTGACTGATGTTCAGAAGTTAGTTTTGATGTGTGTGTGTGTGTGTGTGTGTGTGTGTGTTTTTGCTCAGTACAAGCTGCTCCTATGTGCCCATGGGAAGCGGAAACAGGGTTGACCGATGGCGGCTCTGGAACAGCCTGAAGAGGAAGTTGCAGGAAAAAGGCGTCAACATCACCTCAAGCTGTAACCCAAATGCAAGGCAATTAAAACTGCAGGCATGTTCATAGTGATTTCACATAAACAGAAACATAAAATGCATTAAACCTCTGACCCTGAGAGTAGAGGTCCTCAGACATTTTGCAGCCAGGAATCTCCTTAAATATAAAATACATTCCACAGACCCCCTCAGCATCCAGATCTTTAAGAATTTCATCTTTAAGAATTAGGCTTTATCCAACTAGTCGTATAATTAGGGATTATTTAAATATGTACAAGATTATACTGACTATTAGAGTCATAAAGCTTTTTAATCCTGAACCTTCCAACAGAATGCATTAGATTCAAGTAAACATTATTTTATTGTTTTTGCATTATAGAATTTGGGATCATTCCCGTTGATTTCAAATGATCAGTTAAACAGGCTAAACACAGGACCTCATAAATAAATCTATTCATTTTAATGGTGGTCAGTTGTGATTTCCCTGGGTTCCCTGGATCCCATATTCAGGGTGTGATAAAATGTGTAAAAATACTGAGTTTGAGACCCAAAGTAAATCCTGGTGAGAACAATGTAGATTGATATTTACAAATGCCCTGTTGTTTGGGTCTAAAACCTACTGCATGTTGAACTCAGTGGTGGTCCAGGCTCATAATTGGTGTTTGCTACTGAGGAGGCCTTGCTTGCTTTATAAATGAGTTGCTGCTTAAACAACCACTATCAAGATGTGAAAATAGAGACAGCAAGTCCTTGTTTACCAGCAGCTGAGACAGAGAAAGCATCTGCACTTTGACTTTTACCATGCTCAGCCAAGATTTCGACTCCACATCATTTATCACAGAATAGTCTATTAATAATAATAATAATGATAATAATAATAATAACAATAATAATGTAGAAGTAATGTAATCATTACATTAAGCAAATAAATTAACTATTCAGAAGACCTGTTCCCACATGTTCTGGAATGGTCTGTTGGATATAAGAGCTTTTATATTGAAAACAGTTCAAGCTGAAGACTTTAAGGTGAACTGAAATTACAGTTGTTTACACATATCTATTAGTCATGTAGGTGTGAGAGAGAACCTTATAGGTCAGTACTATGTGCTGGTCAGATTTAGTATGGTGGTTAATATAATCCAGCTCTATTTTTCTTAAACCTTCTTTCAGTCTTTTCTTCATCACTCAGATTGAGGAAGCTCATGTTGCTGTGACTTGTTTGTGTACATGGTAATTGCAGGAGCTTTCTTCTTCAGGATATACTTCAGGATACTTTGGCCACTTTCCAAAATAACCAGCAAGAATGAGAAATCACTTCTGATTGGTAGCCAATGATGTTATAGGTCTTAAATTGGGAGCTCAGTGATTCCCTAGAATTTTTTAAGGTTGCTCATTTGAGCCTTCTTGGCTTTTTAAACCTTGTCTTTCCCTCTGACAGGAAACAAAAACTGATCAAACATTAAATTCTAATGTTACACAACTCCACCTGTACCTCCCCCATGACGTCAAATCAGGTTCAGTAGTCACTGTGAACCGCTGCCTGGACTGAAAGTACTTTCTGTCCATTACCCCACACTGCCCCACTGCAAAATCTTCTTTAAAATTGTTTCAGAGTGCTCAGCAGATTATGAGCCACTGAAAATGATGTCTCAAAATCATGTGCACTGTCCAGCTTCCAGATATATCAGTGATGATCTTCTAAATCCCAAAATATAAGATAAGGATTAAGGCCAAAGAGTGGACAGGACTAAACAAATTATCTTTGCAAAGAGTGTGTCTAATTCACATGAAAAATGTCCAAGACACCAGTTTATTTTGTTTTATGGTGAAATTTCTACTTGCATGAATTCTTGGCCCCTTAAGAAAAACACATAGAGTGTGTCTAAAATTAGCACATATCATTTCATATCATAACATATATTGATGTTGTAATCTGAGTTTCTGACCACTGGCAGGCTCCTCTATAACTCACCATTTTCCTGTAGGACATCTAGATTACTATCAAAACATCCCTTGTGATGTTTGTGGAGTCTACACATCACTGACATGTCAGTCATTTCTACAAGGGCCCATTGTAGCAATTAATTTTTTTTTACTTTACATGACAGGTTAAGATTTCCAAACAGAAATCTTTGTGCATTAGGAGAATGTTATTAGAATTAACTTAATTCTAATAACAGTAGGAATACACCCATTTTTGTTACAGTTGCTTTAATTTTTAAAAAATCTAATCTTTTTAAATAATCTTTTAAATTATAATTAACTGGAAACTGGTTAAACAGCCTCATAGCTAGGTTTCCTGGTTTCATCATGCGCTATGTCCTGATCATACACTATATTGCCAAATGTTTTGGGACACCCCTCCAAATCATTGAATTCAGGGGTTAGGCTTGGCCCCTTTAGTTCCAGTGAAAGGAACTCTTAATGCTTCAACATAACAAGATACTTTGGACAATTTCATGCTCCCAACTTTGTGGTAACAGTTTGGGGATGACCCCTTCCTGTTCCAACATGACTGCACACCAGTGCACAAAGCAAGGTCCATAAAGACATGGATGAGCGAGTTTGGTGTGGAGGAATTTCACTGGCCTGCCCAGAGTCCTGACCTTAACCTGACAGAACACCTTTGGGATGAATTAGAGCGGAGACTCTGAGCCAGGCCTTCTCATCCAACATCAGTGCCTGACCTCACAAATGCTCTTCTAGAGGAATGGTCAAAAATTCCCATGAACACACTCCTAAACCTTGCGGAAAGCCTTCCCAGAAGAGTTGAAGCTGTTATAGCTGCAAAGGGCGGGCCAACTCCATATTAAATTCATGTGCATGTAATTCCACTCTAATTCATCCCTAAGGTGTTCTATCAGGTTGAGGTCAGGACTCTGTGCAGGCCAGTCAAGTTCCTCCACACCAAACTCACTCATCCATGTCTTTATGGACCTTGTTTTGTGCACTGGTGTGCAGTCATGTCAGGACAGTAAGGGGCCATCCCCAAATGAAATTGTCCAAAATGTCTTGGTACGCTGAAGCATTAAGAGTTCCTTTCACTTGAACTAAGGGACTAAACCTAACCCCTGAGAAACAACACCTGAATTTAATGATTTGGAGGGGCGTCCCGAAACGTTTGCCAATATAGTGTATCTGTAACAAATGTTTGTGTCACACATGGCAATATGAGCACATTGTAGAAAGTATTTTACAGAAAACTACACTATTAAATAGTTTCAAATGTGAGGAAAGGCCTCATCCCAGTTAATTGTCATTATAATGGACAATTGCTTAGCCTTTGAGATCTTTATGGTTTACTTTCTTTTTCTTGGAACAGGCTCAGTAGCACACAATGTAGATGAAGTAAACCACAGTAACTACATTCCAAGTTAATTCCTAATTAACAGTCTTGGTGTACCTGTAAATCCTGCCTGAACTACACATAAAGTTATTTAGTTATACAGTTAATTAAATATGTCCAATAACTGTCCGATTCTAAAAAAGACAAGTTATATTGACTAGGTAAGGAAAACATCATTGCTATTCAATCATTCCTACCCAGTGAAGGCACTAACAAAAAGGTTCTCTTGGATTCCTGACCAGTGGATGTGGCAGTCTTCTTAGTGTGGTTATTGGTGGCACTAATCAAGATTAAGGTGCTGACTATAGCCAGGAATAGCAACAAGAAGCAGGACAAGCAACAACAGTGTTTTCTCCCCAGTGAGCACTGCAGCTTCAGCTTCTTTTTAGTACCCTAATAAAAATTAATAGAAAATAAGTAAAATATGCAATAAATGTCATTTCAGTGAACATTTCAAACACATGTAGAAGCCATTTTTTTTAATTACAAAAATTACCAGCACAGCTAAAATTTAAAGAAGGATATATGCAGAAGAAAAAGAATACCTTCTTGTGTTGGATAACATAGTTGTCCTCCAGTCCTCCCTGCAGAACATTTTAAGCATTATATAATTTACAGGTTTGCAAATGTGAATGCAATCTTCAATTCAAGAAACAGATGTTTAGTAAGGTTCAAATCTGGGGAATCGAGATGGTCTTGCAAAATAATGATTTTGACTTGCAAGGGTGTTTTGTGTCCATATCCTCATTAAAAACAACCATCTATAGTCAAGTCTTAACCTCTAGCAAGAGGTAACTAGGTTCGAGCAACTAAACGGTATCAGTTATTGACCACCATAGTTGACCTCCTTTATGGAGGCTTTACATCCTAACAGTGTGGAGAGTCGATGTGATCATGTGTCATGGCAAATGCTTTCCACCTAATTTATCAAATATTCATTACAGTGAAAGTATTTTCTTTGCATATTGTAGCTTGTTAGGAAGGCAAGAGCAGGGTTAGCCATGATCCAGGAGAGAAGGTTAAGGGCTTTGTTCAGAGTGACTGCTTGGCAGTGTTGGGGCTTGAAACCCCAACCTTATGATCAGTAACCCAGAGTCTTAACCACTGAGCCACCACTATCCCATATTTAGTCAGAGACAACAATATGATCAAACTTATTCATTATTCATTATAGATTAGAAAGAAGATTGATGTTTAATGTTTATATATTATCTCATTATTAATTATAATTCAATAATTGACTGTATGTACATAATTCACTCCCAAATGCACATTGCCAGACCTGTGGACTGTAATGCTGGGTACTCCTTCTGTACAGTTTTCCTGTTAAACAGCTCATCACAGGCCTGTGTTTGGAGGATTCACTAGTTGCTGAGCTGCTTCTAGGCAGCTCAAGGATCTACATGGACCTAATATACTTTATCATCAGCTATCACATGAGCAAAGGAGTCCATACCACTATCATGGCAGAAAGCAGGTGAGTATAGTTATAATAAGCACTTACTTTATCTCCCTGTGTTTTCTTTGTTTTTATGTGCGTACTGTATCATTAAGGGCCTGCTGGATTTTTTTGCAGCCTCTTGGTTCAGAGGCTCCGCTTTCTTAAGCTCTTATCTGGAGCACCTGGTGGTAAATGCTGAAAGAATTAAAGCCTGAACCATGTCATTATAGCACCAGAAAAGGAGCTCTCCTCCTAAAGTGCTCCTCCTAAGTCTTTTTAATGCTGAACATGAGTGTCTGCCTTGGATTCATCCTGTGTCATAATTTCTCAGTCCGTTCCCAGAAAAGATGGCGCTTGATATGTGTAATGCCCATTACATGGTCACATTTTGACATTTTCTGTTATATAAGGTATATTTTTGAGAGCACAGGTTTTCTTGAACTGTAAGTGGTGTAATATTTGCAAAAATCTTAAAGGTAATCTATAACATTTGCATGCTGAGAAAGGTGTAGTTGATCTATATGGAGGTGCTGGGGAGGAGGAAAAAATATAGCGGTGCATTCAGCGGCCATGCCCAGAGAGTTAGTTGGGATAATAAAGTGCTACTTAGATAGGGTATCATAGCTGATGGACTGAGGCACCAGTGTTGAGGGAACCAATCAGTGGTCGCATAGATTTTCATGGCTGAACTGGTCATTTATGCTTTTTAAGGTAGAGATGTTCATGTACAATATGAGCAGAAAGCTGTTTGTTTGTTTGTTTATTTATTCGCTTCTTTACTTACCTACCGGTACTTACTTATTTATTTATTTATTTATCCAAAATGCTTTCCTGGACTTTTTATGTGGTATTTCCACATATTTCAAAATGAAGCAAGCATGAAGCATCAGATCAGGCTGCCCAATATATTCCCTAACAAATGTCTTTGAAATGGCAGGTTTTATCTAAATACAAACACGTGACTATGCCTAGGCTGTGTTCAGGGGGATTTGAGTTGTAGTACGAAGATGAAAGGACATTTGTACTGTTTGAGTGCATGGACTCCTTGGTGTTACTCATTAAAACCTGCCCCAGTTGTATTATAATATGGATATATGGAAGTACTCATGTATGATTCATGCATGACCTGTGTTCACACAAGCCATACCTTTAATGTTATATGTAAGTGTGAAGTGTTAATGTTGTCTGTGGCTGATCCCAGCTGGAGCAATTTTTGTTGTTTTTTGCTTTACCAAGAAATGGTGTCAAGCTGTTCAGACTTCACTGTTTAATCAAACTGCAGACTGTTTATCCTGTGTGAAATTGTCTGAGCTGTGATTTGTAATAAAAGACCAAGTATTAGGTCTAGATTCTTATGTTTGTAGTATTAGTGGTTACTCTTTAAAGAGCTATTAAAACTATTACACATGTTGCTTTTAGAAATAATACTTCATTTTGTTATGGTATTTTTAGACAAAGTTTCAGTTGTTTTTAATTTACACACATTGTATTTGTCTGAAGCCATTTTCAATAACCATATCATCAACCAGGTTGAAACCTGCAGACAATTGCTCCTGTCTGCCACCACATCAGAAGACATACCTTTGTTTTATAGGTCAGGTTTATCAGTGTGCCAAGTTCTTTGAATATTTCCTTAATGAAAGATTTAGCAATTTAACTAAAACAATGTCTAGACATTATTTTCCACAGGTCCACATAATGAAAGACATGTGACCAAAAAAAAGTTAAAATAAAAAGATATCTACAGTAACTCAAGTAATTACTGCAAAATGCTAATTTTTCTAATAATTAGGCCTCTTCATGACCAACAGATCAAATATAGTTTCCATAAACATTATTACTGACCAGCATGAGTTAGCATCACTAGATAAACAAAATCCCATAAGCACTATCGATATGCCACGATGTAACCTTGCTGTATCATACCCTCTGTCTCTTTCTACAATCAACAGACAGGTGTGGACCATCAACAACAGGATGACCGTGACAGGAGCACCTCCCATGTCTCCTGCTGATTTCCTCTCAGTGACCTATCCAGAGAACATCCATGTTGGAGGGAGGCAGGACCTGCTGGATCTATTTCTGGTTGAAGCCCATCAAGAACAATATTTACATGGCACCACTAGTTGGGTTTAAATAACCACTCTTAAAATGTAGCCCATCAGTAACCTGAAACTGCAGAGTGTTCAACTTTGACTCTGCTTTAGCCCTGGAATCCTGGGTTTTTAGCAAAACTTGACCAAAGCTCGATCTTTGCTAACCTCTTCTTGACCAACACTAGCCTTCACATCAGATAGCTGAAAGAGCATTGTGTACGCTCATGTAAATAAGGACACAGTGCTTTGTTTAAAGTGATACCAGCTGGGGCAGCCTTGCCTCAATCAGATAACGTGCTACAAACCACACGTTGAACCTCTTTACTCTTTACATGATGATGAACAGTTGCACTTCAGCATCTAACTAACAAAAGCTTGAGACTGCTTTTTGTCTGAGAAAATAAAATGTGTGAGATGTTTCTCATTCTAGAAACTCCATCCCGTGTGTCTATAGATTATTTTGACAAAGCAGAGCAAGAGACTTTTTGTCCATTCCTCAGTTTGACAAAGAGAAACAGCAGAGAGTAAGAGAGGTGTCGATGTACAGTATTTGAACGTGCGATGGGGGGCAAGATGAATGTGAGGCCACAGCCTGTGGGAGGGTCTCTGTTCTACTTTTCCTTTTTTCTCATATTTTCCACCATTTGGGGCCACACAAACAGTAGACAGAAAACAGATAGGAATATCATGTGGGGTTGGAATGAAAGCAAACTGACAGGCAAAATAGAGATGTTTTTTCCCCACCAGAAAGTACATGTCTCAGGGAAGTGTGTTTCAACTCTGTATTGAACACTACTCTGTACTTTTCCCTCATGTTACCATTTTATCAAGGCATTTTTAGTCATCATAAATATAAATTCACAGACCTTAAGTGTGTGTGTGTGTGTGTGTGTCTGGGCGTCTGTATGTCAGGGAGGGTGGTGGTAATTTGGTGGTAAGTGTAATTTGGATGGGGTGGTGGCTTTATTGAGAGGGTTTTTTGTTAAACAGAGCATGGGTTCTTATTTACTCAGGCTCAGACAAAGCAACCTGGCAACAACATGTCCAGTTTTCACTTCAAGCTGACCGTCTCTACCCTGCCAACACTGGTCACCCCTCCCTTTGTCCGTTTTCCCTTTCTGGCTGTGCCAAGCACACTGGAGTTCTTTTTTGGTGCAAAGAGTGTGTCTACACACTTTCACAAAAGCAGAATAACTTGACCCAAACCCCACACCCAGCACTGTCACTGATTTTATTGACTCAAACAACACAACACTGTTGTGAACCCATTTCCTCTCCTAATATCTCACTTTGGCAATGTAGATGCTAAATTGTGTCAATGTGGACTAAAAATGTGATAGAGATTAAGGCATTGACAAGAGCAGTTGTTTTTTTTTTTTTTTAAGTGAACAACTGGCACTTTTTCACCATAGAGTGTTGTACAGAATCCAGATGTACAGTGTATACAAATGTTATACTGGCAGTGGTACCTCAGTGGTTAAAACATTGCAATTCTGACCAGAAGGTCATGAGTAAATTAACTACTGGTAATCAAGAAAGTGCAAAGATATTTATCTCTTCTTATAACTTGAAACCCACTGGGCTATTTACTCACTTGCTGACTATTAGTCAGATGTGTTACTAGCAAACCAGCTCCCAAAAACTTTAGAATGAGTCAATTAGCCATGTGAAGAAATTTGCACGCAGGAAACTAGAGTTGAATGTGAAAAACCTTCAAAATTAGCAAACAAGCCTCGTGCTACTTTGTTGTGACATAAATTATGCATGTTGTGCTGACGTCTGTTTGTGTGCTATCAGAGTTGTCTCACGGAAGTGATGACTGAAGAGACTATTGCCTTTGACCAATCAATGGACTGCACAGTGATTAGAAATTTGGAATTTACAGTACTTTAGCACAAATTCCCAGGGTAGAAAGGTTAAACAAAGTCATTGTTGTTATTGGTATGGGTCAATTAATAAAAATAGTAATAACAAAATGTGGGATTTTTTTTTTATTGACGTACTATATTATGCTGCAGTGCTAAAAAGTGTTTTCAATTAGTATTGGAAATAAGTAGAGAGTTGACTCAGCTCCTTTTTTGGGACTGCAGTAATGTATACCAGTGTCTCACGCAATGTTCCCGATGTGCCAGCACAAGCTGAAGTAGAGTGAAGCAGTGCAGACACATAAGGGCTTGTTTAACCAACATCTTGGTGGCCCAGGCCAAAGGCAAACTGTATTGTTAGGCAACATTTTAGTCCTGGTGAATGGAGAATGGATAAGACTTGTTGAATGGAAGGCCCTGAACGCAAGAAAAGCAAGAAAGACTAAAGGGGCTTAAACCAGTAATGGTTCATCCAAGGCCTGCCTCACTTTTCCTCCTGTCTTCCTTTCGATCTTAAATTTGGTGGAACTACCAAAAATGGTGAGAGGAGGGAAGGGGGATGAGATGGTGTCTCTCAAGTTCTATTTTCCCAAACCTTGTTGGACCATGAACACTGGTGACAATCATTGGTCCCCCACAATCCCCTGCTGTGGCCCTCCTCCCGGATGCTTTCCCCCATATATGCCCCCAATACAAAGCATCTTGCCAATGGCACCATGAAGGATGACATCACCACTTGGCATGTAGCGGCTGTTGATGAAAAAAGAGGAGTAATGAGGTCGAAATGGCCAAGGCCACAGAGTCTATGTGTGAATGAGTGTGTTAGATGAGGCGACAGATTAAACATGAATGAGAGGCTGTGCTTTACGTGTAAAAGAGCACATAGATTCCCTCCACCTCTAAAATTAGGAACTGGACTGTGTTTTGGTTCTTTTTTAAGCATTTGTGTAGGATAAAGAGAAACTATTGGACCATGGAATTCTATGAGTTCAAAAGGTTTAAGTGACTGTTAATTCAGATAAATGGAAATGCACATAATTCATGCGCATATCTTATGTGTGCACATATAAAAGTATTTAAAAAAAAACATTTAAAGCATGACTGACAGTAGTTAAGTCTCAAACTGCTTGCCGGCCCATGCTGTAGTCATGTTAGTGTAATGAGCTTATTATGAATCACTTTCCCAGGCATGTTAAATCACTAAACTGTGCCATGGAATACTTTTCAAGATAATGTTCTAGACATTTGCACACATTTCAAACTTGGCATTAAACTTTCATAGTGAGCATGATCACTTCCTTGGTCCACGGTATGGTCATGGAGTGCATGCTGATAGCCCGCTTCCACCCTTTCTTCATTCTGTCATATACTTCATTTTTCAACCTTCTTTTTCTGGAGTCTTGATTTAACACCCAGAATCTTGGTATAAAGCATATTAAATTATTAAATCACAGGACCATCTTTCTTTTAATACTTACTTACTTCTGAATTGGGCAACTAAAGGCAGGGCACAGCAAAGCACAATGCTTCCTATGAACATATAAGATTCACCTCATACTGTAATTATTAATTAATGTGCAATGATGTGATTGGCAGCCATGTGCCTTTTAAAAGGTGCTGTCAACCATGTCTTTTTTCTTTTATTTTCAGTAGCCAGTACTATTGGCTATTTCCTAAATACTTCACTTTGGTGGAGATTTGATTTTATTACCCATAGACCATGAGTACGTAACTTTCATTATTAATACCAAAACGTGAAGTTTGTTCTTTATATTCTTCTTCTATTCTTCTATTATATTGATTTGTTTTAAAAAGGCAGTTGTTGGGAAAAGGGGAAAGCTGGAAAAGGGGTGTGGCCAATGTAAAACAACCCCCCTCCCCAGACTGTATACATGACGACAGTACCAAAGCCCTCTTTTTCTTTGCTATATATACAGCCTATTTAGTGATGTCCCATTGTGTGCAGGCCATGCTTTGTCAGGTTCTTTTAGAGGACTTCCTTTACAAGGCACTAGCCTTTGAATATTACCCGTGTGATCACTCTTGCCACACAAGGAGCCTCCTTCGGGCCCTCAGTCAAAATAGGCAAACTTTGGCTAAGTACTCGGCTCTGCACATTGTGTTGTCACTGAAGATTGCATGGGTAATTATAAAGAAACTCTTGAGTAAACTCAGTGGTCTGTAGTTTCAGTTTTGTTGCCTAAACCTCTGCAAGAAAATCTTTATCAAACTATATGAGAAATTAGAAAATTATTAAAAAACCACAATCAATTAGTAATTATAACATTGCGTTATAAATACGCTGCCGTAGATGTTTTGTGTGTATTAATACAGTGTAATCACTATTTCTTCTCACCAAACTAAATGATATGGAAGAGAAATTTAAGAAGCAAACATTAAACTATGTGGAACTTATTAACTATCAGATCCTAACATTACACTAAATAAATACTGTATTAAAGTCAGCAGCACTTGGAGGATAAACCTGTTAAGCCTGTAGATCAAAGACTCATAGACAGGGCTTTTATTATCTGTAAAACAAAAATATGTGGTGTGTTATAAGTGCCTAATTAGAGTGATTATACCACTTAGATTAGATCTAGGTTGTTCAGTCCTTTTTGACATAAAAACTGAGCATTTCTAAATTCCTCGATTAGATCTTAAAAGGTTTGATTATGTATGAGTTTGTTAAACAAAAAATGCTAAAGTATATTTTGTTTAAAAGCTTTTTACTGGCATTGTCTGTTATCATTGTCTATATCTCCTTTCCCTGATTATGCAAAAATGCTTAGTGGAATTATTGTTATCATGATACTTTCAAGTGATCTTTCATAATTAGTGAACACACCAAGGCCGCAGATGCAGGAAGGAGACTTTTGGGTGGAGAAGCTTTCACTTGTGTTTTTTTCGGTCCAATAAACCCTTTTTACCGGATTTCAGGAAATCCTTATTGGAATTGGAAGCACTTTGGCAAATATTCAAAAGCAAATCTGAGGCAATTGATGTTCACAGCATGTTGGGGAGGTCAGTATATAGAGAATATGAAATATGTTTTGTCACCTGCTTTTCTTATTGTGACAAACCCTTTTGTGTCACGACCTCAGACTAACATGTAAATGCTTGCCTTAGAAATCCAATGAGCAACAGGCTCTCTCTGAGCACTCCTGGTTACACAGTACTCCTTCATTATAAATAAGTGTAGGATACAAAGCCACTACATCTACAACACAATAGGGAGGAGAATAGGAACTGTCTCCTTATCAACAACAAGTCCCATGGATCTGGGCCAAGAACAACTTAATAGCAGATTGTGGAAAAAAAATCCCCAAAACTGTCATTTCTAAAGCCCCTTATGACCCAAGCAGTAAGATTTTTCTTTACTAATGTTCTGCTCTGGTGTTCACAGTCTTTCTATTCACTGCTCGCGTCCTCTTTTTCTCTCAAAGGTCACTCTTTTAGTCCATTTGTCTAAAACTTTGCCTTAAACACAACCCTATCTTCACAACGGCACACATGGGATCTCTTAAAAGCCACGTTGTGCTGGTCTGTGATGTGCTACAGGTGTTCTGAAAGCCCCTTCTACTTGATTCTCAAAAGCCTCCAAAAGCCTTCTAGCAGAGAGAAAATATAGCCAACACTGGACTCCAAACAATAGCTAAAAGATCAGCTGTCATGCATTTCCCCAGCTGTGAAGCAGCTCATGATTAGCAATACTCCATGTCTCTAAGTCTCTTAGATTTTGTCACAGCTTGTGCTATGGATTCCTTAGAATCTGTTTTGGTAAGTCTGCCAAAAATGTGTGCAAGCATCAGGTCAGTATTTGTAACACACCTCCTACTTTTTCACTGATCTAATTACAGTAGGGGCTGGCAACTCTTCTCTGTGAGTGTTTTTTTGTTTGTTTGTTTCGCCTCGTTGGTTCTTCACAAAAAACAGGAATAACCTGTTGTACAGTTAGCAGTAGATGCTCGGTCTCTCCCTGTCCCCCTTTTTACTTTGTTTTTTTTTCTGTATGAATATTGCTGTGGGTCTAAGGGACGTTACTGGGCTCACCTTTATATAACTCTCTCATGACTTCAAAGCGAGATTAAGATTTCAAAAGAGCTGTTCTTGACTAATCCACTGTGCCAGCCTCTGCCAAGCAGCCTCTCGGCATTAGGCCATTAGCCCCTATGTGCATACCTGGTGTTGTGAAAAAGAAATTCTTCTTTACAAACACAGAAAAATTCCCACTGCTTGTGACTCACTCACATGGCTGCACAGTTAGTCAATGCATCAATACATACGTAGGCTGCACTATCTTTAATTTTTAGGCTATAAATTTACAGAAAGTAATAATCAAGTATTTACTTGCCATAGTTTCAAGATCATCTGAATGAAACATGTTTTTTCACTCTGGTTGATCTGTTACGAGTGAATACATGTGCCAACACCCTAACCAATACTAAATGCAAGACAATACTTAATTACCAACAATGCAACAGGATCACCCATATTTGTATTCATCAATTTTCCCTGTAGCTGTAGGTCAAGACGTACTGCAAATGTTTTCTCCTGATTACAGAATTTCACTGCACTCTGAGACTGAAAGCAAAGTAAATAGAGGAATGCACCAAGCAGAAAGCAAGATTTCCTGCTACAAGTTTGTTCTGGCTCAACATGTCCTTGGTATCCCTCATGGTAACATAATCACTGCAATAAAAGATATAAGGGCATAACCTTCATCATTTGCCACACTTTTCAGCGATGTGTGTGAGTAGGTCGACCTGAAAGCGAAGCTAGCATGGCATAACAGCACCTCCAGCACCTCCTGTGAATGGACTGTGTCGTGACTCAACACTTGCACTGTAAACCGATAGCCTCACTTGTCCACACGTATCTTGACTTCAGGGATCTTGGCTTTCCTGGCTTTCTTCTTTCCCATGGAAACACCAGAGTCTGAAAGGTTCTCACCCTGTTTCTCATGATCATGTGTGTGTGTGATACTTACCTGACTCTCGGCACTGCGCAGATCAAGGTTTTCTCCTCGGGTGAGGTTTACACTGATAAAGATTAAAAGAAGAACAAACGTCTGAAGAACAAACTGAGTGACAACTAATGATCTCATCATTGGTTTTTCAAGTGACAGAGTCCGGATTATGTCATACATTGGCTGTTCAAAGAATTAACACATATTTGGAAGATAAGATCTAAACATAGAGATTAATTTGTCAACCATCCACAGGATCAACATTGCAAAGTGACACATTTTAAAGCTGGATTTAGTTGGAATTAATTAGCTTTTCCTGTTTGGTCTTTCAACTTTATGAAAAACATTTTTGGCATGGCAGTGGGGCTTCCTGGGACTTTCGAACAATGGTTTCAGAATTAGATGATTATACATATTTAGCATACATATTATACTGTAGACCTCTGCCTGGATAGATTGTCTTGCCTTAGTTTCAATAAAAACAACATGAAATTATACATACAGAACTCATTATTTACAGGATATTTATATTTTGTTAAACCAATGTTTAACTGTATTATTAGCATACATTTATAATAATAACAAAATGTATTTTAAAATCTAATTAATAATAAGCTATCGTTACATTTAGCCCATTTTTATTCTGTAGCACTGACCCAGTGAACAGAACAGTGCCTGGACGAGCCGGAGCTTTAATGCGCATGCGTGCGCAGAGAGCTTTCTTTAGCGTTGGTTTAGCTCGCAGAAGATGCAGTCGGACGCAGTCTCTGCGTCTTTCATGGAGTGATTACACCGGGTGTTGATACGGCGTATTTGTGCAAAGTTGGAAAAATATGAATTTTGAAACCAAAACGTGAGTATTTCACATTTGGTAGATTTTTTTTCTTCTAGTTTGTAGTTTAGAAGCTGGTATGTTTGCCTGCTTGTGAAGTTAAGCAGCTTGCTTAAACGCCTGCGTGCTTTCTCTTAGAAATCCTGACATTTCTCTCTTTTCTAATAACGTGATTCGATGCATGAAATTACTCCAATTTTGACATTTCCTTCATGCATTGTGTGAAAGACAGGATCTCAAGAGCTTCTTTTTCAGGACCAGAAACTTGTGAAAAGATTAGTTTGCACACATGTACAGCCTCCGTAGTATTTCATACAGGCTTTCTGTTATTGTTTTTCCTCTAAACTACGTATTTCTCCAAATTGCTTTAACAGTTAAGTGAAACTAAATTCGTGTGTGACATTTAAGCCTGAAAGTTTTGGAAGACACCAGCAGTGATTAGTCAGTGGGATTTTCCAGTCAGAGATGAGACGGAAATAAAAAGCCTTTTAACAGTTCATTATATATTGTACAGCTCCATGTACTTGGTTTGAGTGAAGTACTGGTGCAGTGATAAAACACATTAGCTCCTCTTTTTTTTTGTCTTTGTAATTAAACGTAACCAAAATGAATAGCTTTTCGGAACAGCGCCCTCTCGTGTTGTCTTTAGGAATAGGTCATCTACTCCTTTCTGGATTTCCCAAGTTTTCCCAAGTTATTGTAGTCAGTCTGATTTGTATTGATGTTCTCTCAGATACGCTATTGCCAAAGGTTTTGGGACACTTCTCCAAATCCTTGAATTCAGGTGTTGTTTTCCATGTGTTAGGCTTGGCCCCTTAGTTCCAGTGAATGAAAGGAACTCTTAATGCTTCAACATACCAAGACATTTTGTGCTCCCGACTTTGTGGGAACAGTTTGGGGATGACCCCTTCCTGTTCCAACATGACTGCACACCAGTGCACAAAGCAAGGTCCAAAAAGACATGGAGGAGTGAGTTTGGTGTGGAGGAACTTGACTGGCCTGCATCTTTTGGGATGAATTAGGGCGGAGACTGCGAGCCAGGCCAAAAACTGGGATGTCTTCAGCTCTTCTGGGGAGACTTTCCACAAGGTTTAGGAGTGTGTTTGTGGGAATTTTTGACCATTCCTCTAGAAATACATTTGTGAGGTCAGGCACTGATGTTGGATAAGAAGGCCTGGCTTGCAGTCTCTGCTCTAATTCATCCCAAAGATGTTCTATCAGGTTGAGGTCAGGACTCTGGGCAGGACAGTCAAGTTCCTCCACACCAAACTCACTCCATGTCTTTTTGGAGCTTGCTTTGTGCACTGGTGTGCAGTCATGTTGGAACAGGAAGGGGTCATCCCCAAACTGTTCCCACAAAATCAGGAGCATGAAATTGTCCAAAATGTCTTGGTATGCTGAAGCATTAAGAGTTCCTTTCACTGGAACTAAGGGGCCAAGCCCAACCCCTGACAAACAACACCTGAATTCAATGATTTGGAGGGGTGTCCCAAAACGTTTGGCGATATAATGTAGCTGACACGATGAACCTATGCCACAGACTTCTTGTTCTCTACTCTTCTTTTGATCTTCTAATAGTTTTAATCACTGTCAGAGTTTGCTGTATTTTCTATTTCCAGTTATAGCAGTGCTCTTGTTTACATTAAATATGGAGTAACATGACTACTATATAGCTACCAATGTAGACACACTTCTTTTTAGTCAGTTAGTGTGCAGTTTTGTATGTAGTCATGTTGGTCCATGAGAACCATCCTAATTCAGAGGATGTTCAAATAGGATTAGCATTCAGCTTCCTTTTTAATATTCATACCTGATTCTATTTAATTCATTTACTCTTTGTTAATTTATTACTTTGGCCTTCACACAAATATAGTTTGGGCTGTTGCACGCCTAGGACCAGATTTTGACACTCTGGTCTTAATTAGAGTCGAAGAGTTGCCAGGTGTTTGAATGCTAGAGCTGTAAACAAGCTGAATGGCATGTGGACCTTTCCCACTAAGCATGATGTCATCTTTTAGATTTTGTTTAACACTTTTAGTGGTAATTCATTATAAACTGACTGTAAGCAAATTCATTGGTTTTAAGGTCTGTGAGTACAGCTGCTAGTATTAAAGAGGAACAGGCTATGACCAATCTGCAGGTCAATAGTCAGTTAAACCTTTTATGATGATTTCCTAATCTTTTATGATCCACAGTTTTGTTGTTACTTTTTAAAATGTTTTCTAGATGTTTACCTGCTCATTAGTTCACATTTTAACCCTTAGGCAACCTCAACATTTGGGTTGCATGAAATACTGTTATCTATCTATCTATCTATCTATCTATCTATCTCTATAGATATATAGATAGATAGATAGATTATTTATATATATATATATATATATATATATATATATATATATATATATATATATATATATATATATAAAATGATATTGCAAAACATCATTAAACCAATTACTAGTGCTCAACTAATTGCTGTCATTTATTTATCACCTAATTCACTGCCTTTTTCAATCTCTACAACCAGATAAGCACCAAGTAGAAGGATATTAGAAGTTACTGCGAAGGCACGGTTTGCTGCATAAGAACAACCTCTATGTGCCTTCACCTCCACGTGGATCCTACAGTGTCTCAAGCTTTTCATGGAACACTGCCTAGAAGTGCCAATAGCCAGGAAGTAACAGCCATGGACGTTGCTCCCATCCCTCCACCTCTGCTTCCTCCTCCTCCTCCACCACCACCTCCTCCTCCTCCTCCTCCTCCTCCACCACCTCCTGCTCAGGTCCCTTCCATCAGCCGCCGTGGCTCCGTGCAAAAGCAGCGGCTTCGCAACCTGAACTGGGAGCGCATTCCTAAGGAGCGAGTGGAAGGACGTAAGAGTGTGTGGAGTGGCGCATTGACTGCTAACGAAGACGATGACTTTCCTATTGACCTACGTTCTTTGGATGAGCTGTTTAGTCAAAAGGAGGCACGTAAAACAGAGGGAAGCAACAGTTTCAGCCACAGCCTGCGCCGCTGCAGGTCCCCACAGAATACAGGCAGTGAGAAGGTAAGGCATTTCTCAAATTCACATTTGTCATCACACCTTTTGGAGGTTTTTGGGTGGATTAGAATTTAAGTCTGTGAAATCTGAGAAACTTGTGCATTGTCATCATCCTACTGTCTCAAAAGGAAGTTTATCTGAATGACCTTTCTGGTACAGACACAAGCTGCCTAATAATGTTGTCTGTCACATGAAGATGATCTGTAACCACACTTGATCCTCTAAATACAGCACACAGAATAAATAAATATGTCTAGATCTAGGTATATCATACTTGCCTGAAATGGACTTATTAATTTCTAAATTTATTATAACAGTGCTTCTTACTGCCTTTGTTGTCTCTTTACAGGTTTCTCTGCTCGATCCAAAGCGCAGCATGAATGTTGGGATTTTCCTCCGGCAGTTCAAAACGTAAGGACACAATTAAATTTTCACACTTCCTGCGCTTGAGAAAACAAACTCACAATGTGATGTTTTTGTCTGGAGTTAGAGGAACTGGAGGTGTCCTGTATTGCACTGTGAAAGGAAGTACTTAACAGTTGTGACTGGCAGCGGGGCGGTGTGTTTGTTTTGAGCGGTGGATTGCCCTCTTGAGGAGTGACAGGAGTGTGAAAAGAAAGGCGGAAGGAGTGAAATGAAGAAGAGCTGGGTTTTTTTTGTTTGTTTGTTTTTTTCTCTCATCAGAAGTGAACAGCTGGGCTTACTGGGCAACTGGCCGCTCACTGACCAGATCAATAGTCTGCTTTAAACCACAACCTCGTATAACCTATGAGGGTAGTAACAGGAAGCTTGTTAACCTATTCACCTGTTGTGTGTATCAGTATTATGGCCACTATTGTCTTGAAGTAGTTGTATACTTTCTAAACATATTTTCAGAAATTTCTTTTCATAGCAATGAATCAAACTGAAACTTTCTAAGAAGCCATTTATCCAATATACTACGAGTGTCTGGTTTATGCTTCTTTTATTGTAGCGTCCCTTTCCAAATCAGTCTGCTACAAAACTCGAAATATAGGTGTCAAGGCGGAACAGTACAACGATTTAAATGGCACTGTGCATGCAGTATATAGAAACTGGCTTACAACAAGAATTCTGAGGCATCATTTTTCATTTCTTCTAGCAACCTACATGGTAAAACAGTGAGCCCTAGGAATCCAAACCCTCTTTCTTGCATTCTTACATTTGTGCTAGACAAGAAAACTCCTTGTTATGAAAAGGCAGGTAATGCACCATGTAATTGTTAGCCTTTATCTAGCTTCTGAGCACCATAATAGGTTATAGTGCTTAAGTTACCTTACAATACCAGTCAATAAGACCACGAGGTCTCAGAACTTGCCGGTCTTTTAGGTTTTTGTTGGTTTGTATGCTTTCATGCCCACACTTGTGCACTGAACGTGTAGATGGTCCCAGTTGACCAAGTCTCAATAGTCGAGCAGCTCTACTAACACTGATATTTGCCAGAACTTGCTCTGAGGAGCATTTAGAAGTGCACGTGCAGGCTAATACATTGTTTCCACACTCTGCCTATTTATCTGCTCTGACCACACAAGCTTTTGGGTAGCGAGTCATTTTCTAAGGATTATGGATCATTATGAATTATGTTTCCCCACATGGCCAGTGAGAGAGCCTTTGTGTTAGACTCTTGTACCTTTTCATTATGTCATGTTCCCGGCTCCTGGGGCTCACCAGTATTCTCTTACATAAACAATTATAGACTGGAAGGTACAAAAAGATGAGCTAATGCTTTTGCAAGGCTCTTGGGAGCAAAGTCAAAGAGCCACCTGCGTGCATTGTTGCACGCAAGAGGGCAAATTGTCTTTACTGAGTAAATTGAAAATTGGTCAGCGTTTAGTGGTACTCATTTTCGACTGATAAGATGAAAAGGTTTAACCTCGACAACGGTTTTTATCATCCAAAGTCAAATCCAATGGTTGTCTTTCTTACTTTTACGTGTATACTGAATGTGTAGGTATGTAGCGCAAATTCTTTTAGCAAACCTTTTTATATTTTTGTTTTTGTTTTTTATTGTGACAAGATGATGCCACCCAGTGGCCTTGACATATCTAGTTCATGGTTTCACCTTTTTGTTTCTGAAACTAAGCCAGTTTTTGAAAGGATTAAGCATTATCTGCTTCCAGATTAAGTTCAGATAGATACACATAGCACCAAACTTGTGAAAATTATTGGGGGTGCTTATAACAGCTTACAAATTTAAAACCATACTTGTGCAAATGTGTTTCAGCTCACTGTATCACAGTCTGAAGATAACAGCAATCACTGCTGACAAGGAGTGTTGAGAAAACTCTGCCACTGTTCAGGAATTTTCTGGGGTTGTCATTGATCACTTCCCCTCATGACCGGAGGCTGTAGTTATAACTGCATCCCAGTGTTGTGAAAGGTCCATATGGATATTACCATAACCACTTACTTGTTCACCATACTATTTTGAATGCTACATTATATGGCAAAAAGTTTGCAGACTCCTTACAATCACATAAATGCTGAGACCTTCTCCAAACTGCTGCCACATAGCTGTATAGGACATCTTGTATATATCATTATCATAAAATTTCCCTTCACTGGAACTAAGAGGCTAGTCCAAACATGTTACAGCCTGACAATGTCCCTGTGCATAAATCGAGGACTGTAAAGACAAGGTGAGGTTTAAGTGGAAGAAGTTGATAGGCCTGCACAGATTCCTGATCTCAACCCACTGACCATGTCTGAATTATTTGGAACCTATTGCACCCAGGGCTCCTCACATAACATCAGTGCCTGACCTCACTAATGCTCTTGTGGATGACTTGGCAAATCCACTACAAACTATATAGCATATAGTGTATATTCACCTTTATTTAAAGGGTATAACTCCTAGCATAAATATAAGATTGTTTAAATCTGAAATATCGAGGTTGCTCAAGCTGTTGTAGTACACCCACACATGCTGACTTGCTTGTGTACACATTTTTGGTGTTTGTCCTTTTCTTTGGAGCAGTACAACTAAGGACATTGGGTTACATTGATGGAGCATTGTATGTTTGTATAGTCCCTTTATCTGTTTTTCTGTCGCCATTGTGACGACCAAGAGGTTTATTTTCTCTCTGCCACCCTGATAAGTTTGATAAGCCTGCCCAAGTTCAAAAGAGACTAAAACAGGTGTAATGTAAATGGAGTTCATGTCTTTGTGTTTTCCTCCTTGCCATACTTCCTGGCTTTTCTTGTTTAAAAAAGCTGAGGTAGTGTTGTATCCCCAGGGTAGAGTGTTTGTCTCCTGCTCTAACACTTCAGCTACACAAAGATAATGTGTATCAGTGATGCTGTGAAAAGTGATGTCATTTTTACTCGAGCTGTTTTTTCTTTCTCTGCAGCCCAGCAAAGGAGATTGTGGAGGATGTGAGGCAGGGGGCCGGACAGCGTTATGGGGCAGAGAAACTATCCGAGCTCTGCAAACTGCTGCCTGATGCTGAAGAGGTACTTGAAGAGATGCTTTCTGCCCCATGGCAAGATGGCTGTATATCCTCAGCTCTGTCTGGATTATACTAGATTGAGCATAGATTTGCTGTGACTTCACTAAAATCTCATACAGCTATCTCACTTTCTTCCACATGTTGTTAATACTGGCTAGCCTGATTATGGCTGACGAATGCACTGTTGGTGTATTTGTACATTTAGATATTAGGATGCTTTGCAGATTCATAACAAAGTAACCCCAGTATCATGTTTTGTGCTACATCACAGGATCTACTTACAAACTTGATCAGCATTAACAATATTAACTTTGGTTCAACTGTTTTTGTTTTTTCTTATGACAAAATCACATTTTTTGCATGCTGTATATTTTAAGCATTGTGCACAAAAATGCTTTCTACATTTTAGTACAAAATACAGAATGAAACTGTTTCATTGCCCATAAGGGTAATGGTAATTATTTCTTCATTGAGATTTATATTAGCGGAATGTCACTTGACCTTATGGGTACAGTATTGCTAGCTGTTGATTGTTTTCATTATGTGTTCTGTCTTTTAAAGGAAGCAGGGCTGAAAAGATTTAACCAAGATCGTAGTTTGCTAAGAGAGCCAGACCTCTTCATGCTCTTACTCATTGAAGTACGAAAGTAAGTAGTTAAACCCATCTAGCCATTTCATTACCACTCCTTTCCCAAACTGGAAAGCGTTAGCACATTCTTATCAATTTCCTTAGTAACAGTTTACCCCTCCCAGTAAATACAGTGTACCCTATCAGCTCTTAGTGTCTTATCACCACCCCCACCTAAATAAAGACAAAGCAGAGGCAATGTTTAATTGCTGTTGATTGATCAATCATGTTTTCCTCCCATTCTTCCTGGCCAGTGTTCGCCTGTGTCTGAATGCCATGATCCTCCAGCAGGAGTTCGACCCCGCAGTGACCTCTCTGTGTGTGGCAGCCAGATGTCTGAGGGAGGCAGCTCGAGGTAAGGCATCAGCAGGGGGGCCTTGGTGCTTTCCTTTCAGCACACTTCATCCACATTCATTTCGAGTCACTTTACTAAGCCTTGTAAATCACCTTTATGTGTCGCTCCCCCAGTACAAAACATTCTCCTTTACAAAATGTTCAATGATTTATACCAAACCAAGCACACAAAAAGAGCAGTGCTAAACATCATGTTAAGTAAGTCATAGATGATCAGTAATTCTATTATCCAACACCTCCCAAAAACTATCTAAGGCATGCTCATACTCCAATATTATTTAAAAAGAAGCATGAGAGAGGATTTTTAATTTGACCTGTGCAGTACTAAATCAACTGTTGTTGCAGAGCTGCTGAGTTGCCACAAACTTCACTCCATCCTGCGTCTGGTGTTGAGGGCAGGGAACTACATGAATGCTGTAAGTGTTTACTTCAAAGGTTCTTAAAAGCCTCTGGTGTGACTTTGTGTCTTTGTTGGTGGCATCCTTGCTGTGAGCCCACTGGCTCTGATGTGCTCTGTTTGTTTAAGAATTCATGCACCATGGAACACAATCTCACTGACCTCACTTGTGCCCATAGGGAGGTTACGCAGGGAACGCTGCCGGCTTTAGGATCGCCTCACTGCTCAAACTGGCTGACACCAAAGCCAACAAACCAGGCATGGACCTCCTGCATTTTGTTGCCATGGTGTGTATCAATTCAATTTCTATTGTCATCTTATCCATTGACATGTATACAGTGGAATAAAAGTTAAACAGCCTTCAAAAAGAACCGTTTTGCATAATTCCACCACATAAGAGGCTGAAGCTTGGAGATGACCATTTGAGTTGTCAAATTTACTTTCATGAGTAGCTTAAAGAGAGTCCAGATTTGAAGCTTGTGATGATCGAGAAGGGCTGTGTTTAACTTAGGACACTGGATGGTGTGCAGTGCTTGTAAGACAACAGTTGATGCATACTGGGTCTGGTGTAAATTGTGCTGTACACCATTTATTCATACATCTTCAGTAATACAGCTTCATCTTGGTCAGAGTCACTGTAGTTTAAATGTCCACCTAGGGTCAAAGGAGAATATCACTGGAATGTAGAATAAAAATAACTGCAAGAAGGGATGGTGTTCTAAAGGAATTCCCTCAGAAAGTGAGATTTTAAGTATGTGTCATTTGCACAACTTCGATGCAGCCCTGACTCCAGCGGCAGCAAGGAATAACATCACTGCTGGAATTGTCTGCACTCAGCTCAGTCACTGTGTTGCGATTGAGACTGTAGAGGATGATTTCATTGTGTTTCTCTCAAACACTTTGTTTCTGAATGAGGCTGAGGGGTTCGTGTTACAGCGGTGACGTAGGAACCGAGAGAGTCATATGAATAGCGTGGCATTGTCTAGCATATGTTTGTAAGTGTTCTGGATGTTCTCTTAGCTAGGTAACACAAAAGAAAAGTAAAAACAGTTCATGCTGCATTGTTGAAACATTTCATAAGTAGAGATGAATTGAACTGGAGCTGATGCAGCCATGAAATATGAGATGGAAATCAGATCAGATTTGTTTTTAGTACTTTCCAAGCTGCAAATGAGTGTAATGTTTACTGATTGAGTACAAAGGCTCAAAACGCACCACTGTTGCAACTCTGTTTTTTGACTCGGATGCTGGAATTAGATCAATATAGTGTAGTGTAAATAAGCTGTTTTGTTTATACATGTTGTTTTGTTTATGTACGAGATCCTCAAGTTAGGTCTTAACTGTTTTTGTATTGAAATTTTAAAAAAAGGCAGCAATTTATCTTTGGCTGTATTTTTTCTTCTTCTTCTTCTTCTTCTTCTTTCGGATTTTCCCTTCAGGGGTCGCCACAGCGAATCATCTCTCTCCACCTATCCCTATCTTCTGCATCCTCAACACTCGCCCACTAGCTTCATATCATTTATTACATCCATACAGCATGGCCAGGCTCACCACGGTCTTGTACACCTTCCCCTTGATTCTCGCTGATATTTTTCTATCACATATCTTTGCCTATATCAATTAGGCAATACCAATATCACTACTCTATATGGCAGGTTAATCTTGCCAAGACATGAATCGACATGCAGTTTTTTTGCCATGTTTTGGATTGATGTGTTATGGGATACACCCACATTTATGTACATTTATCTAGAACTGTAACTGAACACATTATTTAGAATGAAGAGAGGGTGTTCTAGATGTGTACAGACATAGATACAAACGGGCGATTTTTTTTTTATTTATTTATTTTTTTAATTAATTTTTAAGCAAGATTCACACAGCATCAGAATTCAGACCATATAAACACTGCTGGTGTTTCTGCCTCCAGTGTTTTTCCCAGTGTTTGGTTAAAACCTTTTCTTTCCTGTTTCCTGCACACTTTGGGTTTAAATCTAAATACATATTTGAACATTTTGAGCGTTAAGATCAGGGACTGATGGTGTCATTGTATTATAACCCAAATTTATACCATTTTGGATTTTTGCACTCAACACCAATTGAGTAATTAGACTCTTGTATGTAATGGATCATTGATTTTGTTTTCTGCTTCAGGAGGCTGTGAAGAAAGACGAGGATCTACTGACATTTCCCAGCCAGCTGAGTCATGTCAGTGCAGCATCAAGGTAAGTTAGTTAAGCAACCTGTAAACCTGTTGTACTATTCATATTTATGGGTGTGCTAAGGTAAAGTGAGGAAATTTAGTGGAAATATATTACATTCAAATTAAAATGTGACCCATTCTGTGTTAGGCTGTCAGAGGAGACCGTGCTGGAGGATCTGTCCCGCTTACACAGTAGAGTAGAGACACTGCAAATCAGTGTGCAGACAGATTCAGAGATTGAACAGCAGATGAGACTGTTCCTTGAGGTACAGTCACACTATCATAATGCTGTACAGTGTGTTTGTGAATGTTCAGTTGTATCCAGGTAACAACTCGCTGTCCATTTTCGTTTATCCAGACTGCAAAAGTGAGGCTGATGGAAGCTGAGGACGAGGTGAAAAGCTTGCGTAAGACCAGCCAGGCTTTGGTGGAATTCTTCTGTGAAGATGAGAGCTCCTTCAAGCTGGAGGAGGCCTGTCGTGTCTTTCACTGCTTCAGCCTTCGCTTCCAAAGAGCTGTGAGGGTAAATACACCACCTGAGCTAGAGGGTCCTAACACATGCATGAAATTCTACTGCGTTTGTGGAATATGTGGGATTATATAATATTTGTGTATATATATATTTATTTTTTGCCTAACATGTGAAAGGCCCGGGTTCAATTCCCAGCCAATGCCCAAACCCCAACTACTGGATGCAGTGCCGGTCCCAAGCCCAGAAAAACGGGAGGGTTGAGCTGTGGCTGCTCAAAAGATTAAAGGAACACTTTAATCAGAGTATAGCTTCAAGTCATGTATTGATTCAGTTATTTAAGTAGCAGAGGTGGTTGTTCATCAGTTGCAGCTGCTTTGGTGTTAATTTCATTAACAGCTGTACTAGATGGGAAACAACCAGATGATGCCCAAAACAGGAATGGTTTTACAGGTGGAGGCCACTGACATTTTTTCCCTTCTTATTTTTTCTGATTTTTATTTTTTATTTTTTTTATAAAAACTAGTTTTGCATTTGGCTAGGGTCAGTGTCACTACTGGTAATATGAGATGATACCTGGACCCTACAGAGGTTGCACAGGTAGTCCAACTCCTCCAGAATGTTTGCTGTGTCTCCCAGCACAGTTTCAGGAGCATGGAGGAGATTCCAGGAGACAGGCAGTTACTCTAGTGGAGCTGGACAGGACCGTAGAAGGTCCTTAACCCATCAGCAGGACCAATATCTCCTCCTTTGTGCAAGGAGGAACAGGATGAGCACTGCCAGAGCCCTACAAAATAACCTCCGGCAGGCCACTGGTGTGAATGTCTCTGACCAAACAATCAGAAACGGACTTCATGAGGGTGGCCTGAGGGCCCGACATCCTCTAATGGGTCCTGTGCTTACTGCCTGGCACCATGGAGCTCAAATTGCATTTGCCATTGAACACCAGTATTGGCAGGTCCACCACTGGTGCCCTATGCTTTTCTCAGATGAGAGCAGGTTCACCCTAAGCACATGTGACAGAGGTGAAAGGGTCTGGAGAAGCCGTGGAGAACGTTACGCTGCCTGTAACATCATTCAGCATGACTGGTTTGGTGGGGTTCAGTGATGGTCTGGGGAGGCATATCCATGGTGGGACACACAGACCTCTACAGGCTAGATGATGGCACCCTGACTGCCATTAGTTATCGGGCATACCCTTGTTTGCTTTCACTGTGATTTTGGAGGGAAGCCGTGTATTTATAACAAAGGATGAATATTAACTGTCCATCAAACAAAGATATGATCTGTGAAAGGGCATTAGAGTTAAACATAATGGCTGCACATAAATGTGAACATGACTGTTTGCTGTGGCCTCAGGGTTAGAAGGATCATACATAACTACATTGTCTAATAGGAAACATTTACCTTAATTTTTGGATTTTTTTTTTCTCAAAGCTTCTTTAAAGGTCTTTTTAGAGCTCCTTTATTTTGTTTATTTTTTTTACATTAGTTCAAAAACATGTTAGATATGGTGAACAAATAGTGTTTGTCTCCACTGCTTGGTTTGTTAAAATCTTTTCAGTATTTACTATTTTATTTTTCAGTTTATTGGTTTTGGGGACAAATGTTTTGTTGCACTGCACCATATTCAGAAATTTTTTGGAGGGAAGCGTAAATCAGACTTTAAGCTTGTTGGATGAGAGACATGAAAATGTTTGATTAAAGCTGATTTTGTTTAATCTCATACACTGTAGTAATATGGTAAAAAAAAAATTCGGATTACTTTTTCTTTAAATAAGCTAGCTATCCATGGTTACATGTGCCATTAGACCAACACAACTATATTATTTAAAAAAAACTGGATATAATACTTCACTTTCAAAGTTTTGTGTAAATTCACAGGTTTTTCCTCTGTATAGAAAAACATGAATTCTTGTCAGCAAAATTAGCATGGGTTCTTCCAATGCAATGGATGATGATTAGTCTCAAAACTTTTGAGCTTTAACACGCCTGGAAGTGCTGGAATCAAAAATGGTTAGAGGTCTGTTTGGAATATCTAGTGGAACAACTGCCTCATTCAATAATTACGTTTAATTATTGGTCTAAAACAATATACAGAGGTCTGAGGGTCTTGTTTACATTTATGTTCTATGGGAGAAGATATATGTTTTAGAGATATGTATTTGGAAAACGAATTCCATGGTTGTTTTTATACATTCTCTTATTTACTCTTTCACATATTGTCTCAGGAAAACGCTGAGCGTGAGCTGCAGGAGCAGAGGCGTGCCGAGCGGCAGCGGGAGAACCTGGAGAAGCGGCGCTCACTGGCAGTCTGTAGTGGCTCTGAGCTTGATGACCTGGAGCGCACTCTTGAAAGAAACCTGAGCTACACCTGGAGCCGCCGCAGCCTCCGCCGACAACCTCAACGCTTTCATAGCTTTCAGAACAAGAGCTGGGACCACAGTTCCCTTCAGATCGAAGACCTCAAACAGCCCCTAAAGTCAGAGGGCAACAGTAAAGATTCCCAGCTTAGGAGACCTTCGTTAAAGGAATGTGTTAAAACAACAAATGGTTTGAATGGAATTAAAATGGACTCTAAATTGTTAGAGGAGTGTGTTTTGCAAACAGACATTGATGGAAATACGGCAGCTACGCCCGACACAACTGTTACAATACAGCAAGAGAGGGAAATGAACACATCACCAGTTATGGGACTAAACTCTAACAAGGTAATGAAGGTTGAAACGCAGGTTAACAAAACCTCTGAAAGGGTAAAACATGTAAAGACGGTCCCAGTTTCAGAAAAAGACTGTATTAAAGCTAGCACCCTGGAACTGCTACCTGACAGAGTGGCTGTACAGGACAGTGCCAAGATCTCACAGGGATCCTGCCATCTAGAAATCTCACCTCAGTTGGCGCACGAAGCTGGGCCAGTCAGCCCAGAGAGAGAGCGACTGTACACACGGGTGGGTGAGACCTTGGAATGCCACACTCTAGTGAAGGGTCTGCGCTCATACGAAGTTCTTTCACCCACTGGACAACGGGCAGCACCGAGCCACTGCTCAAAATGGAAAAAAGAGCTGGAGGCTGAAGAGAAAGATGGTGCAAGCGTGCCCCAATCTAAGGAAGCTCCCAAAACACCCAACAAAAGTCCCTCTAAAAGAGGACTGGCCTCACAAATTGGGCCTTGTAACAGCTCCGGCATTCCAAGAGCACGTCCCAAGCCAGAGCCAGGTTCAGCTGAGGGACCAGCAACTCCTCGTGGATCGCGTTTAACCCCTTCACGTTCCGTCTCCATGCGCTCGTCAACAGTCACACGGCCCCGCAATATCCAGGCTGAGTTGAAGCGCAGCTTTCAGCACTAGGGATAAAGCAAGTGCCCAATCTGACAGAGTGGTGAAGCAGAACTGCCAACCTACTGAAAAACCCAGCCCAGAGCATAAGACACTTTCCAGCAGTCACCAGCAATTAGTTAGGGGTTCACCCTTGCGTGTTTCAAAGTGGTTCACGCCCCATTCAGAATCCCAGAGCCCATGTCAGACTCGCACCCTCCATAGTCCAACTGCAGCTACAAACACGAAGGCTGTCCGGACTGCAGTCATCAATGCAGCCAAAGCCAAATCAGCCAAGAATGCAGACACTGTGTCATCCAAGGCAACGGCAGGCTCAAGGACTGCTGGCCCTAAAATCCCACGACCTGCCACTCAGCCCATGTGGCGATGATGTTTGACCTCTGAATATTTTCAGTTAGTGCTGACTGAGGGTCCTCTGGACATGTCTGTGTCTGTTTGTGTCTTTAAGGTGATTTTAAGGTCATTGTGTATGCAAGTATTTGTACTAAAAGCAAGAGGGATTCAATGAGCCTGTGTTCTGGGTTGGACTGAAGTGACTCCAATGTTTTTTGGGTTTTTTTTCCCTGCTAAACCGTCAATTCAGTCCTTTCCCCTAGCTCTGTCTATCCAAAATGCCATTCAATAAAGGAACCATTCATTCTGTTTGCTCGGTAGGGCCTGAGACCAGGGCATGGAAAAGGATCCTTACGAGGATAGTCACTTCCACTGAATCAGGTGTCCCTATGTGATTTGTCCTCACTTTTCAGCAGAGTGACTGTTAATGATGGAGAAACAATCCACAGAGCTGGATGCAGAAGTGCCTTTAGCTCACCCACTACCTCTGAACACTAGCATGCTCTGTGCAGGCTACAGAGCACCTCTGGAGAGAAGTCAAAAAGGAGTTTCTGATGGAACATTGCTGTAAGGGCTATTATTTTTTGACCAGGACATATTTGTTGTTCTTAGCTTTGTCTGTCTTAATGTTATGCCTTAGTTTTCAGTGCATCACGTGGCATTAAGTGTAAATGCTGAACAGGTAGAATGAGACACTGCTCTGTGGTGTAAGGACCTAAATGTAATAACTCTACCTATTTAGGTAGACTAGTTTAAAAAAAAAAAAAAAAATAGAGTCCAGATTCTACCTAACTGTCCTTACACCAGGTCAGAGCAATTCTAGTTCAAATTAGGTACACAGTCATTCATTGTAGGCTATGTGAAGGTAATTAGGTCTTAAGTCAGTCCAAAAAAAGCTACATGAGAGATGATGCCTTTTATGATGTACTGCCTCTGTTGGACAGAGGTGTGTGAAATGCTGCCTTTTTTTTTTTTTTTTTTACCTTTTCTCAACCTGATGCACTTTATGAGACCTGAGAGATTAATAATGAAGTTTGTGTTTCGTGTTGAAGAAATATCTATTGTAATATTTGCATTTGTAAATAAAAACTATTAAATAAAGATGAAAATGTCCAATTTGACTTGGTATAAGAGAGAAGTGAAGCCATAACATGATTTTTTTGGAATAACTCAGTCCATCGTTATCGTCTGCAGTTATTGTGGTGCGCTTCATGGTGGATCCAGAGCCTGTCTTCAACACTGTATGATGCGAGTCCATCTCATGGCACCATGCACTGACTTTCACTCACAGTCACATCTAGGGGCAATTTGGATTGTCTGATCGACTTACTGGCATGTTTTTAGCAGGTGCAAGGAAACCCATGTGGACATGTGAAAAAGCATGCAGAACCCCACACACAGGGGACGCTGGAGCTGAGAGTCAATACTGAATTTGATATGGGCTTGATACTGCCCTCAAAATGTTATCATATCTCCTGGCATGTTTAAATACTTCTAATCTTGAAACACTGGCAAACCCCCCCACAAATCTTCTATATGAACACAGACCATTCATTCATTCATTGTCTACCGCTTATCCGAACTATTCTCGGGTCACGGGGAGCCTGTGCCTATCTCAGGCGTCATCGGGCATTAAGGCAGGATACACCCTGGACGGAGTGCCAACCCATCACAGGGTGCATACACACACAAACTCATTCACTCATGCAATCACACAATACGGACAATCTAGAGATGCCAATCAACCTACAATGCATGTCTTTGGACCGGGGGAGGAACCCGGAGTATACGGAGGAAACTCCCGAGGCACGGGGAGAACATGCTGAACATGACCATGTTGTTTTAAAATATAATACAGTTTAGCTAGATGTTTGACAGAGTGAGCTACCATGTTGAGGATGTTGGTACTGATCAAAATCTTGTATCAGCTGATATTCAGAGCTTACAGATTAGAAGCATTATATCAAATTGGAATTGTTATATCCATTCTAATTACAAATTCATTTTCCACAAAAACACCAGTAAGGAGTTTCCCCATTGATCCAGTACATGTTCATGAAATCATCTTTATCAGATGTTGGCATTTAATCAAAAGGGTTGGTCAAATGAACATACAGACTCATTTTCAAGGTCTAAATACTTCCCCTTCCATGGTTATGCTCTTTATCAGCCTTTATGCCCTGCCCTTCAGCTCTGCTCAGTGTCTCTTTTTGCTCTACCCATCCATCTCTTGACACACTCACCCTCAAGCTTTTAAACGTTGCCATGGAGATGCCGGGGCTGTTCTGGAGAATTCCACCCCACCAAAAGAGGGGACAAGCGTCCGTCTGGGGGTCTCGGTGGGAAAGTTCCTGTGATGAGACAGAATGACGCCAGATCTCTGGGTAAAAAGCAATAAAACTTCTTGTCTCTTCATGTGTAAAAGCCCGATCATCAGTCAGGATGTCTTCACAGGGTTGACTGGTCTGTATGACATCAGAGGCTGAAAGGATGAGGAGGTGAATGATGGGCTAGGAAACATTTGAAAATTGTTTTCAATTTATAGAACGTTAAAGCCTGGGCCTTGTCACTTGGAAAACGCATGTGATGTGTAAATTACAAAAGATTTTAGGCTGGAATTTAGCATAATAAAAGTCTTTAATTATAAGAATGTTATATATTGTTAAGTGAATCACTCTACAACTTTAGTAATGAATCAAATGTCCATAGAAATACAATTGTTTCTGATTTTCACATCAAGTATTTGTTGTTTAAACAAATGTTGGAAAATTTGTAACATTTCAAAAGATGCATTACATACACTATATTGCCAAAGGTTTTGGGACACCCCTCCAAATCATTGAATTCAGGTGTTGTTTTTCAGGGGTTGGGCTTGGCCCCTTAGTTCCAGCAAAAGGAACTCATCGTAGAAATTTTGTGTACCCTAAGTAGGACCAATATAAGAACTATAATCGTCGGGCTTGGCCCCTTAGTTCCAGTGAAAGGAACTTTTAATGCTTCAGCATACCAAGACATTTTGGACAATTTCATGCTCCCAACTTGGTGGGAACAGTTTGGGGATGTCCCCTTCCTGTTCCAACATGACTGCACACCAGTGCACAAAGCAAGGTCCATATAGACATGGGTGAGTGAGTTTGGTGTGGAGGAAGTTGACTGGCCTGCCCAGAGTCCTGACCTCAACCTGATAGAACCCCTTTGGGATGAATTAGAGCGGAGACTGCGAGCCATTTCAAAACTAATACGTCTGCCTTTACATGCACATGAATGTAATATGGAGTTGGCCCGCCCTTTGCAGCTATAACAGCTTCAAATCTTCTGGAAAGACTTTCCGCAAGGTTTAGGAGTGTGTTTATGGGAATTTTTGACCATTCCACTAGAAGCACATTTGTGAGGTCAGGCACTGATGTTGGATAAGAAGGCCTGGCTCGCAGTCTCCGCGCTAATTCCTCCCAAAGGTGTTCTATCGGGTTGAGGTCCTAAAATGTTATGACATATTGTTAAAGAATAATACATTGTGGATCTCTTTTGTTAGCTGCTAAAACACAGGTCAAGCTACTAAAGGTAGAAGACTGGTAAATCTTTGCCAACTGTTGTTATCCAGAATTCTTAATACAGCCTGTGATATCAAGCGAATTGTCCACAACGTAGACAAAGAATGGTATTTTAATACAAAGAAAGTTCTCCCAGCTTCACCAGGAGTTTTCAGCAGTGATTTTTATTTTTCCATATTTTTATTATTAAAAACAATAATTGATAGGCAAAACTGTTCAGTACAAAATAATCTGAGCTTTTTGGGTTATTCATAACAGTTTGTCAGGTTTATACTGCCATCTTGTGTACAGTTAGAGAATCAGTCTGAATTTGGTCTTATTTTATTTTCTTGGATTTTTTACCCTTGAGTCTGCAAAGAGGAAGGAAGAGAAGTTTTAGAAAAGGTTGAAAAGAGGTTGAAAAGGCCAATTAGACACAGAGAAACATTGGTATTTATGATTAGGTAAAGGCTGGGCTTTAAAAAAACAAAACAGGAAGACTTGCATGCAATTACTCTTTTAAAATTACTTTCTTTCTGGAAAGACCCTTATTAAGTTAAGTAGCCTTTATTTGTCACATGAACATTATGTACATTACTGCACTGTGAAATTCTTTCTTTACATATGCCATACTTGGAGGGTGGGGTCAGAGCACAGGGTCAGCCATGATGCAGAGCCCCTACAGCATGGGGGTGGGGCGGTTGGGGGCCTTGCTTAAGGGCCCAGCAGTGGCAGCTTGGCAGTACTGGGGCTGGGGCCGATCTTCTGAATACAACCCAGAGCCTTAACCACTTGAGCCACCATTGCCCCCTATTAGAGATGGTGATTAAAAAAAGGTTTACTGGGTAACATAGAAAAAGGGAAGTGGGCATGGTGGTTTACTGGTCAGCATGTTTGCCTCGTGCCTCTGCCCTGTGCTTCAGGAATTTCCTCCAGGTGCATCAGTTTCTTCTCCCAGTCCAAAGATATCTGTGGTAGGTTGCTTGGCATCTCTGAATAGCTTGAGATGTGTGTGATTGTGCCGTGTGATTGGCAGCCCATCCAGTGTGACCCTCGCCTTGTCCCAAGAGTCTTCTGGGATAGACTCTAGGGTCCATGTGATGACACTATTTAGGATAAACACTACAGAAAATGGATGAATTTTTGAAAGATAATTTATTTATTTATTTATTTTTAAACTGGAAGTTATGTTTAAAGTTTTTTAAACCAAAACCTATGTTTAGAAGTATGTTTAAACCAAATTTTAAAAAAATCCTAAGAAAGTATTTAAGAATATTTTTTTTTATTATTATTACATTTATACTTTACACAATATTTTTTGTGTAAAAGCTGTAGATTTGTGTAAGTTGTTTTTAGCTATGCATATTTATTTATTTATTTATTTATTTATTTATTTACTGTTTTTAAAATGCATTTGAAAGGAATTTTAAAACCTAGCAGTTTTAAAAAGAAAAATATATCAGATTGGCTGGTTTTAGAATCAAAATTAGTATTAGCATTTAAGAAAAAATGGTGTTGTTCCATATCTCAGCCTTATATGAAATTATTCTTTCTTTCGCAAAAGAACTTTCTTGCAATAAGAAATGCAAGAAATTAAATCCCTTATATAAACGGCTAGGCCATGTTACTACTCGATCCGTACCGGAAACACGATTAGTGCTGCGCATGTGTGAAATTGCTGCCAACAACACATTATAACATAATATTATTAGGCCCCATCTCTCCTTTTCTTTTTTTATTGGCAGCTGAGCTAATAAGTTTACATATAAAGCATTCAAATATTGAAGGTATGAATATTGGAGATAATACATATATATTATATATACTTATTATTATATATATACTTATATATATAATAATTAGCCAGTTAGCTGACGACACTTGTCTTTTTCTTAAAGATGAGTCACAAGTCTCTGTTGCCCTAAATCACTTTAATCTTTTCTCCAAAGCTTCCAGATTAGTGATAAACCCCAAGAAATGCGAAATTCTATATGTAAACGATTCAGATAAAAACTTAATTGAGGGTATTGAAGTAAAACAATGTGTAAAATACCTGGGGGTTGATATTTCTAGATCGGGTTCAGACCGACTTCGTTATAATATTCAGCCAAGAATGCATAAAATCAAAAAGGTTTTAGGCTGCTGGCTGCATAGAGATTTGACTATTCCTACTGACTAAGGCTGAGGGCATATCTCGCCTAGTTTACCCCAGTCTTTCTCTTTATGTTGATGAAAAAACAGTTAAATCTATTAACTCCCTGTTATTCCGCTTTATTTGGAAAAACAAACCAGAACGAGTTCAAAGAAATTGTTTGATAAGAACGTATAAGGAAGGTGGTCTTAATGCATTAGATTTTCAAACCATCAATCAAACATTATAAATGAACTGGATTAAAAATTGCGTCACTAATAATGATCTACCGTGGTTTTGGATTCCCAACCTCATTTTTAAACAGTGTGGTGATCTTAAATTCTTATTGGCTTGTAATTTTAAGTGCAGTAAATTACCCACCAAGTTATCAAATTTTCACAAACAAGCTTTGGATTCCTGGAAGATTGCTTTTAAGCATAATTTCCCCCACACTCCTGCATCATTTGGAATAATGAACATGTACTACCTGGTAGCAAATCCCTTCTTATCAAGCACTGGATGGCTCGAAATATTGTTTTTGTTTCTGATCTGTTCAATGCTCAAGGGGACCTTCTTTCATTTTCTGATTTTATGGCTTTGAGAGTGATAAGGTGATCAAAAGTATCCCTGTTGGCATAAGAAAATCTTATTAAAGTGCATTTAAGTTACAGCCAGTTAAATAATCACATTCCTACACTTGCAATCAGTGGTATCAATATGTCAGGAAAACAAATGTAATAACTTCTTTATTAGAAAAGCACTTTTTTCAACTCCAAGGTCCCTCCCCAAAGCAAAATATAAATGGAGTATGTAATATCAAATGTTGATCTAAATAATTTATGGACCTTCCCTAACAAACTCTTTATTCCAAATAAAATTAAAGAACTCCATTTCAAAATTAGACATTACCCCTGTAACCTTTTATTGAGCAGATTCTGTCAAAATGTATCTTCGTCATGTTCTTTTTGCAATGGTGAAGAAGAGTCTATTCTACATTTGTTTTGCCACTGTCCATTAACTAAGTCTTTTTGGTCAGAAGTTACTGTGTTTCTATTCCTTTGTTGTAAGAAAATTGTACAGTTTACTGAAACTATTATTTTTCTTTCAGATGTGCACTCTAAAGATGTTAATTTTGGTGATACTGTTTTGTTACTCTGTCTCTTGGGTAATTTTCATATTCACAAAGCCAGAGCTATTCATTGTAAACCCAACTTTAGATTATTTTGTTCTGATATTAAGCCCTGCTAGGGGGGCATGGTGGCTTGGTGGTTAGCACGTTTGCCTCACACTTCTGAACCTTGGGGGTTCGATTCCTGCCTCTGCCATGTGTTTGTGGAGTTTGCATGTTCACCTTGGGGGTTTCCTCTCCTGGTCCAAAGACATGCATTGTAGGTTGATTGGCATCTCTAAATTGTCTGTAGTGTGTTTGTGTGCCCTGCGATGGATTGGCACTCTGTCCAGGGTGTATCCTGCCTGCAATGACGCCTGAGATAGGCACAGGCTCCCCGTGACCCGAGAATAGATCGGATAAGTGGAAGACAATGAATTAAGTCCTTCTTTTCCTCCTTTATGTACATGTCAGAACCTTTAAACAAAGGCCTCCGAAACTTATACTATTCTTGAATCCATTATTTAAAACCTTTGATGTTTTATGGTGACAAAGGTGTGCTTTTCTATGCGTTTGTAATCTCTGTATGCCTTCTCTTTCTTCCTCTTCTGTATTTATATGTTTTGTGATTGTTTACTGTTGATTTCCTGTTGCAATAATAATAATAATAATAATAATAATAATAATAATAATAACATTATATTTATATATAATGTTATATTTATGTATAATTTATGTATAACATTATATTTATATATTTGTTGTTATATTATAACAACAGTATTATAAATACTTTATAAATAAACGTAAATCGTTTCGTCATACTTCAGACATTTTCGCACATGCGCAGTACCACGGTTTAGCGTTAGTGAGGTTTCTATCCCAGCAAGCCATGCGCTTCTTCGACGGTGTATAAATCCGGTGTGCGAGAGCCCGCGTTCTTTCCTGTTCGTCATGGCGGGGTCGCACTCCTGTACGTTGCAGGAGTGGTTTGCTTTGCCTTTTAAGGATTTTTCTTGCTTGAGAGTGCCGTGGTGAGTTTATTAGGCTATTATTCTTTGTTTATGTTGCATCGTAATCATGTCCAATTTAGTACATGAGACGCATTAAAAGCGGGTTTCTCCGGAGTAGTCATTTATTGTCTGAAATTTTTTCTGGGTTTTTCCTTTCCTGTTTTTCATGTGTCGTGTCATTTCATTGCATTTGGAAATGCGCAAAACTAGATCCGTGAGTTTTTAAGGAAGTCTGAAGCAAGTTACTGTTAACACCACGTGTTCGTGTCGTTGATCATCAGATCGCCGTTATCCAGATCTTCCAAAATATTGCGATTGTAGAAAAGAACGCAAACTTAAACAAACCCTGCGATAAACTCAGTATCTTGCTTTTTATTTTGCCAAAATTACTAAGAATTTACGCCAAGACCTAGCGTGACGTCATCACAAAGCGCATTCTGCCAAGGCCCAAAAGTTGCATCACAAATTTGAAAAAGCTGCTGCTAACTCACGCATGTTTGTCTTCAAGAAACACACAACTCTCCGAAAGTCCCTGGGGGACTATTTGAGACTTGAGACGGTGTATAAAATGTTAATTTGGCTTTTTATATATTTAATCCTTGTCCTCAGGAATGGTCAAACACAATTTCTTTTAATTTACAGATGGCTCACTTGTCCAGCACTTCTCCAGGCTGAGTTCTCTGCATCACTGCTGGTAAGCTGACCTTTGCATTAGTGATGAATATGCGTTTTTATCCAGCGGCAGTCAGCTGTGCAGGCCTTTACCATGCTTGATCTAGTGTTACTCTGCTGGAAAAGAAAGGCACTGCTGTTTAGGCTGTGTTCGGGGCTTGCTGTTTTAGCAGTCTTGTAGCATGGCCGTGGTGGTGTCTTGCCCACTTGAGAGTGAGCTGGTCACGTCCATGTGGGCAGCCCTAGTCTGTGAGCAAACATGCTAATATAATGCGAAATGTTTGTTTTGGTGAATGAAAGTGTTCTTAATTGAGCTGTCTCTTGCAGGTGTTTGAGGTTCGGATACTCTCACTGCCATGTTGACTTGAGTGGTAAGGGGATTTTATTTTCATGAAGGTTATGATGCAGTTTGCTAACACAACTGTGAATTTTAATCTAATAAATGTTTTATAGGCTGAAGGCATTCCTCAAGAACCATGGCCTTGGTATGGTGAGTTTCAGTGCATTTGTTGTGATGAGACAAATGATGCTGTGATGTACTTAAGTCAACACATCATTCTTACTGTGAAGTGAAGAAACTTGCTACTTGTAACACTGAGCATAATTCATACTTCTGTACTACTGGATGTTTGATGGGTTTCATCTAACTTGTCTCCTCTTCACAGGTGTTGTGCAGTAGGCATAATAGCAAGGTCAGGCAATCCTTTCTGTTCACTTAAAGCATAAACACCAAGTTGATACCATCATGACAAACTGTGTGTTTTTGTGATGTCTTTTGTACCTTGGGACAGCATGTGCAGGGCTGGCACAGGTTTTGACTATTTGTAGTCTAAAAGCACCTGACAAGAAGACCTGCTACAACTGTTTACTTATTGCCATTTTAAACGTTCAGTTATATAAATGTATGACTTGGGTATGCTTGTCTTGTAGGTTCAGGTTTGAAAAAGGCTGACTGACCATATTGAAGACTGATGACTTGTGCAAGGTCAAGGAAGTCTGGCTTGATGTCTTCCATGTTTTTGTGAAATCTGTGTGGATTCTTGAGATTTAAAGTTGTTTGGGAATGTGGAGGGGTTTTTTTTTTTTTTTTTTTTTTTTTTTTTTTTTTTTTTTAATAATAAATAAAATTTATTTTATTTTTTTAAATTGTAAGGCCTTGAGCACTGAAGAAATAAAGTGGAATTTGTCCATGAATGTGTCTGTTTTTAAATGTACAGGAATTTTGAAAATGGTTATACTATGTAGTTTACCCAACCTGGGTTGTGTAGTATTCTTCCCGCCCTTGAGCATGTTGGCGCAGGGGAAATTGGATCACTGTGGGCAATATGATTGTTAATGCCCCTCATATACTTCAATATGATTTATTTGGTGGTTGGAGATGTAATAAGTCAAGTGGGGGGGTTGTTTGTTTAGTACACATTAAACATGATCAGCTGACTCCAGTCAATTTATCTAACTATAAATTTAAAAGATGGTATTATGATAATTGATGTTGAGGTATCACAAGCTTAAGATGCAGTGTAGTGGTGCTTCAGGACCAGGACTGAGAACAACTTGGTGGTACTACTATATTCTGAGTGATCTGTGAGTGTGTAAAGCACTACACCCAGAAAGATGCACCATCTCAAAATGGTAAAACTTTCCTAAACATACATTTTATACTTAAGTGGTTATGGTTTATTTCTTTGGTGCACTTATGTTGGTAATATGCTGCATTTATATATACAAACCTGTGTTCACATTTAAATTACCATTAACACTTTCAATCCTTGGAGTGACTGGACTAAAGCTGATAATACCTGTTTGCATGTTTTGGGGGGTTTAAGTATTTCATGGTTAAATTGTTCAGTGACCTACAGTGCATCTGGAAAGTACTCACAGCACTTCAGTTTTTCCACATTTTATGTTACAGCCTTATTCCAAAATGGATTAAATTCATTATTTTCAAAATTCTACAAACAATACCCCATAAAGACACCATGAATGAAGTTTGTTTAAAATCTTTCAAAATTTTAAAAAAAAAAAAAAAAAAAAAATTTTTTAAATCGCATGTACTAACAGCCTGTGCTAAATAATTTATTGAAGCACCTTTGGCACCAATTACAGCCTCAAGTCTTTGAGTATGATGCCACAAGCTTAGCACACCTATTTTTGGGCAGTTTCTCCCATTCTTCTTTGCAGGACCTCTCAAGCTCTATCAGGTTGGATAGGGAGTGTTGGTGCACAGCCATTTTCAGATCTCTGTTGGATTGGGTTCAAGTCTGGGCTCTGCTGGGCCACTCAAGGACATTCACAGAGTTGTCCCGTAGCCACTCCTTTATCTCGGCTGTGTGCTTAGGGTCGTTGTCCTGTTGGAAGATGAACCGTTGCCCCAGTCTGAGGTCCAGAGTGCTCTGAAGCAGGTTTTCATCAAGGATGTCTGTACATTGCTGCATTCATCTTTCCTTCGATCCTGACTAGCCTCCCAGTTCCTGCCACTGAAAAACATCCCCACAGCATGATGCTGCCAACACCATGCTTCACAGTATTGGCCAGGTGATGAGAGTTGCCTGGTTTCCTTCAGACATGATACTTGCCATTCAGGCCAGAGTTCAATCTTTGTTTCCTCAGACTAGAGAATTTTGTTTCTCATGGTCTGAGATTCTTTTAGGTGCCTTTTGGCAAACTCCAGACGGGCGTTTCCTCAGATGTTTTTCTGAGGAGTGGCTTCCGTCTGGCTGCTTTACCATACAGGCCCGATTGGTGGAGTGCTGCAGAGATGGTTGTTCTTCTGGAAGGTTCCCCTCTCTTCACAGAAAAACAAAGGAGCTTTTTCAGAGTGACCATTGGGTTCTTGGTCACCTCCCTGACTAAGGCCCTTCTCCCCCAATTGCTCGGTTTGGCCGGACGGCCCACTCTAGGAAGTGTCCTGGTGGTTCCAAACTTCTTCCATTTACGGATGATGGAGGCCACTGTGCTCATTGGGACCTTCAAAGCTGCAGAAATTTTTCTGTACCCTTGCTCAGATCTGTGCTTCAATACAATCCTGTCTCGGAGGTCTACACACAATTCCTAGGACTTCATGGTTTGGTTTGTACTCTGACTTGCACTGTTAACTGTGGGACCTTATATAGACATGTGTGTGCCTTTCCAAGTCATAGGAGTTTAAGTACTTGGGGTCAACAGTCCAGAATAATGGAGAGTGTAGGAAAGAGGTAAAGAAGCGAGTGCAGGCAGGTTGGAATGGGTGGAGAAAGGTGCCGGGAGTTCTGTGTGATAGAAAAATATCAGCGAGAATTGAGGGGAAGGTGTACAGGACAGTGGTGAGACCGGCCATGCTGTATGGTTTAGAGACAGGAGTCAGAGCTAGAGGTAGCAGAGCTGAAGATGTTGAGGTTCTCTTTGGGAGTGACAAGATTGGACAGGATTAGGAACGAGTACATCAAAGGGACAGCTCATGTTGGACGTTTGGGGGACAAAGTTAGGGAGGCTAGATTAAGATGGTTTGGACATGTTCAGAGGAGGGAGAGTGAGTATATTGGTAGGAGAATGTTGGACATGGAGCTGCCAGGCAGGAGGCAAAGAGGAAGGCCAAAGAGGAGGTATATGGATGGAATAAATGAGGATATGAAGCTAGTGGGTGCAAGTGTTGAGGATGCAGAAGATAGGGATAGGTGGAGAGAGATGCTTTGCTGTGGCGACCCCTGAGGGGAAAAGCCGGAAGAAGAAGAAGAAGAAGTACCTTTCCAAGTCATGTCCAATCAACTGAATCTACCACAGGTGGACTCCAATCAAGTTGTAGAAACATGTTAAGGATGATCAGTGGAAACAGGATGCACCTGAGCTAAATTTTGTGTGTTATGGCAAAGGCTGTGAATACTTATATACATGTGATTTTTTCATTTTATATTTTTAATAAATTTTCAAAGAATTCAAACAAACTTCTTTCACATTGTCACTATGGGGTATTGTTTGTAGAATTTTGAGGAAAATAATGAATTTAATCCATTTTGGAATAAGGCTGTAACATAAAACTGAAGCGCTGTGAATACTTTCCAGATGCACGGTATATATTTTTTAATCTGATCAACTCCATATGTTCAACTCCATACAACCTAGATTATAACATCTGTGGCAGATCCAGGCTATCTTACTTTTATGTGAGCAAAAGTATAGTAGAAAATAAAAATAAATAAGATTAAATATTTTATTGAATATCCCTGGCTTGCAATAACTGCATAAAACCAGTGATCCACTAGCTTCACTAAAAGTATGGCAGTATCAATAACAGCTTGATGATTTACCTTTAAATTGATCTTATGTCCTAAGAGATAAGGGTCTCCGTGGTTTCTTGTCTTGCTCCATCACTAAGGATTGGGGACAGAAAGTGCTTGGCCCCTTACGTTTTAAATTGTGTAGTATAAAGATTTGTATGGTTGTTTGTTCTTGATAAGTTTGTGTGTCTGTCTGTGTGTGTGTGATGTATTGTGATATGATGTGCCTTGCAGATAGTAGCTGAAGTAAGCAGGAGAAATAATAGTAAACTGTAAACAATTTATGCAATCATCATCATCATCATCCTTAAAATAAACACGAGCAAGTGTCACTACTCGATCCGTTCTGGAAACAAGATTTGTACTGCACATGTGCAGAATCTGGGGGGCATGGTGGCTTAGTGGTTAGCATGTTTACCTCACACCTCCAGGGTTGGGGGTTCGATTCCCGCCTCCGTCGTGTGTGTGGAGTTTGCATGTTCTCCCCATGCCTCGGGGGTTTCCTCCGGGTACTCCGGTTTCCTCCCCCAGTCCAAAGACATGCATGGTAGGTTGATTGGCATCTCTAAATTGTCCATAGTGTGTGTGATTGTGTGAGTGAATGAGTGTGTGTGTGTGCCCTGCGATGGGTTGGCACTCCATCCAGGGTGTATCCTGCCTTGATGCCCAATGACGCCTGAGATAGGCACAGGCTCCCCGTCACCCGAGTATAGATCGGATAAGCGGAATGAATGTGCGGAATCTCAGGTTTTGTTCTGCCAACAAATTATACTATACTTTTTTATGTAATTTATTTAATTATTATTTATTGAATCCACAACAATAACATATAAGGGTATGTTATAAGGGGGCAACAACAGCAATAGGGCACAAAATAAATAAATAAATACAATTAGAGACCCATGTCAGTAGTATTTTTAAAGCCTTGATATTTTTTTTTTTAAATTGTATGCTTTCAAAATATCTTATAATGTAATTTCATTTTTGAACACCATAAAAAGTGATTTTATTAGAAAATTAAAATAACTAAAAAAACTAAAGTAATTAAAGATTCTGAAAAAAAATTCTTTAAAAGAAATGTAGAAATCATTGCGAATTTTGATTTGAATTAAACTAAGGACATCAGACCAAAACACTTCAGTATAAATACATGTCCAATATAAATGTACAATTGTCTCAGGACAGGAATTACAGAAAGAGCACTTGGTGTCAATGTTCTTTTTAAACCTTAGGGAAAGAAAAGATTAATACTTCTTCTTTCGGCTTTTCCTTTCAGGGGTCGCCACAGCGAATCAACATTTGCACCCACTAGCTTCATATCCTCATTTATTACATCCATAGAAGTTAAGATTAATCCTAATAATAATATAATGTGCTGTTGGCAGCAATTTCGCGCGTGCGCAGAACAAATCGTGTTTCTGGTACAGCTCGAGTAGTGACAATAAGCATGCGCGGCTCTGGGGGAAAAGGCCCTCCCACTTTACCCAGAATGCTGTAGGGTGTCACATGACCTGATTGTTGACTGTCTGTACCGAGCGAGAGGCGCGCTTTGTCAAATTCTCCGCAGCTGTTCCTCTCACCGTCCAAAAATAATGTCTTATCACCATAAGTACAGTGAGGGCAATGACTACAGAATTGAAGAAAACAGGTAAACCTGCGTTAAATCTTATCTGCGACAGATTAGTTTATGAAATATTTTTCTGTTTTAAAAGAATGCACGGTGGCGAGCGGTTCAGTCAATTCCTGATTCCCGCGAGCTGAAGCAAAACCGCGGGGTTTTTTTTTTTTCTTTTTTACACAAAGCGGAAGGTTCGTTGCTTTTTAGGCTAATTAAGCTAATTTAGGCTTATAGAACAAGTCCTTTTCAGTTAAACGTGCACTTTTATATATTTAATTATACTTGTCATTCTCAAATACCAGAGAGTGTGTATAATATATGTATATAAAATGCACATTTTTGAAACTTCCTCAGTGTTGCAGTTAGCTGTTGATTAACCCATTGACTCTGCCTGGATTAGATATTAACATTTAACTGTTCTTTTGTCATATACCTCTCTCTTTATTTTTGGATTTCGGATTTTATATTATACATAAAAAACAGAAAGGCATAGTGTCTTATGTCGCTCGCTTTGTTAGCTTGTTTGTGGTGATGATTCAGACTCACACAATAGATAGACACTTTTAATTTATATATAAAAAAAACCCTGTATGTTTTGTCTCTGAAAGCGCTGCTGTGTGTTAACTAAGCCCCTGTTAAACCCCGGTGTCGTTCTGGTGAAATGCGGACTTCAAAATGGCGCTCAAACAGTTTATGGGCTTTGTATTGGCTGATGAAGGATGAACAAGATCAGCCGGAAAAGAGAACAGCTTCTGTACATGTTTGGGAATAATATACGGTTTAAAGGAAACTGGACATTTAGAAAACAAATAAAAAAATGTGTAAAAGGAGAAAAAAAAAAGTGTTCAAGCAATAAATAGATTCGGTTTTAAGCAGCACGTTCACACTCGATATAATCCGGATTACTTTTACTGATTTCACCTTTACATTCACTTTGAAATAAATGAACAACTGGAGTTTGGAAAGCAAAAAACAAAAAAAAAAAACAACGGATTGGCAAGAGTTTTGAAAAGGTGAAGAAATCTAGACAAACCCTTGCTTTGCCTTTGTTGTTGATCTCCCCCCCCCCTTTTGTTGTTGTTGGTTGTTTATTTATTTTTCCTCCGAGTTCCCAAACGTTTCACAGTCCAGCACCTTTTTAACAGTATAATAATCTGTATGATCAGTTATTTATTTATTTATTTTTTAGAGCTGTAGAACATTATATTTCTGAACTTTCCATCACATTTGGATGAAACTCACTCAATTCACCTGACCAACAAAACCAGCCAACTATAAGAACTCAATGATAAATATAGCAATTTTGATAATGGTGGGTTGTGGTCATCATTACCATTATTTTTGGCAATCCCTTTAAAAAAAAAAAAAAAGAAAGAATGAAACTATTGTTAACTCCAACTTGTTTTCATGAATATTTTATTATCTTTTAAATAGGAACAAAGGACCAAGATGGTCTCATTGCAGGAAACGGGATGCTGATGGGAATGTACGAAGATCACGCGATGAGTCTGAGACCAACACTTCAGATAGAAGAGGATCGAACAGGCCTGAATGGTAAAGTGTTCTGAAATTATTATTATTATTATTATCTTTGTTCTTCTTCTTATTATTATTGTGATTTGGTTTGGAGGATTTAGATGTTCTCCTCTTCACATGTACAGTGTACACATGAATGAGACTCAGCAACACAAGATGTGCATCATTACACCTTTAATAATATTACATATCTATCAGGACTGTTACAGATGTGCCAACATTTATGCATTTAGAATTTTTGACCCTGTGCAATGAGTGATATTGGTGGTATTTGAGAATCTGAAATTTGATAGATTTGTAATAAATAAATAATTAGGCACCACTTACTTAAGTGATTTAAAATGATCTTGTTGTTTTTGTCCAGTTTCACAACTCCAGAGAGTGCAGGACCAGTGTCGAGAATAAGAGACTGGGCAGAGGAGGTGGAGAATGATGAAATGCGCACTAATGTTCGTCGGGACATAGATCGGTCAGTTGCTTTTATTTCATTTAACTCTGGTTTCAAAAATCTTATTCTCAGCACACTTTATTAAGAGGTTATAAATTGTTAAAACTCTTTTAACCGGTTCAGTTACAGACGGCGGATACTGACTGGTGATCTTGCTCAGAGAGAGAGGAAAGCATCATCTGGAAGGTTTGTTATTTAAGCTGTAGCTTTTAGTGTTGCCTCATTGTGCTTGTATGATAATAACACTTGTGTTGTGCCTACAGTTCAGACTCACAAGATTCCAGACACTCCCCTGTCCCTGGGGACATCGAGACTGATGAGGCTGTCCTAATGAGGAGACAAAAGCAGATTAACTATGGGAAGAACACTCTGGCCTATGACCGATACATTAAAGAAGTACCAAAGTGAGTAGAACACAGCATGTGCTGTTATAGCACTATACCTGTAATGAAACTAGGAGTGCTGAGTGCATAAGGTGAAGTGTACCTGACTTTTATTCCTTCACTTCTAATTACAGGCACTTGAGAAAACCAGGGGTTCATCCACGAACTCCTAACAAATTTAAGAAATACAGTCGTCGCTCCTGGGACCAGCAGATAAAACTGTGGAAAGTCAAGCTTCATGCGTGGGATCCTCCTGCTGAAGAAGGCAGCGATCTGCAAGCTGTGTAGGTTTTGAGTAATATTTATGTTGCTTAATATTTTAAAGTTTTTTTTTTTTTTTAATTCTTTGTGCAGTGAATTGAGGTGTCTTGTGTTTTTCTTGTACAGAGATCTGGGTGAGGTCATGGACTTTGAGCTGGATGTCGAGTGTTCAGTGGATCCTGAAACCGAAGCATCAAGTTCTAAAACTAGCACATTAGTCTCGGAGGTGGGTTTGAAGTGCTGAAAATGTGCAAGGATTTAACACCCTTTTTGCAATTATCCCTAAATCACTTGCCCTACAGTTTATTTATTTATTCCTACTGGATGAAGTTGTTGATGTTTGTGTTGATATTTTTTTTCAGCTCTCAGGAACCCCCCATAAGATGATGAAGATGGATGAAGCTGATATGGCTTAACTTTGCTCACGGATGCTCTGATAGTGTGAGAGGACAGTTAATGCACTGACTCTTGCATGATTTTAATGTTAATACTGTTATGTTTCTTATTGCTTTTTATAAATACTTTTTTTTTTCTTGGTGAATTCAAAGTATGTAAAGTTAGAGATAAAATTACACTGATTGTAAATGGGCTGGTTTTCCACATCCAAGTGTTTGTTTCCCATATATAATTGTTGTAAAGTACTGCCTTTATTTTTGTGATGTAAATTTGAGATTTTTGTTAAATATTTAACCAGCTGTTTTATAAAGACACTTTTGAAATAAAGAAATGAATCTTAAGACCGCATTATGTTTTTAAGATGTTCAGAGTTATTTAGATTATACTTTTAAAGTAGTTCTAACTTTTAATAATGAATCAATATACCTGTTCTAGTCTGTCTGGTAATTAATGGAATTTAACATTTAAATGATTCATGAATGTTCATGACAATATGACTAAAAGTTTAGGCACCTGACCATCACATCCTTCTGTGCTCATCCATTTCCACTAGACTATGGAACATTAGCTGTGGGGATTTGCCCATTTAGCACAAGAGCATTATGAGGTTAGGATCTGGTGTAGAGTGAGGAGGCCTGGGGTGCAGTGTATATTGTGGTTGAGGTCAGGGCTTTGTGCCGGCTACTATATTGGCAAAAGTTTTAGGAATCATTGAATTCAGGGGCTCCTTAGTTCCAGTGAAAGGAACTCTTAATGCTTCAGCATACCAAGACATTTTGGACAATTTTATGCTCCCAACTTTGTGGGAACAGTTTGGGGATGGCCCATTTAGAACACCTTTGGGATGAATTAGAGTGGAGACTGTGAGCTAGGCCAAAACTGGGATAACTGCCTTTACATGCACATGAATTTAATATGGAGTTGGCCTGCCCTTTGCAGCTATAACAGCTTCAACTCTTCTGGGAAGACTTTCCACAAGGTTTAGGAGTGTGTTTATGGGAATTTTTGACCATTCCACTAGAAGTGCATTTGTGAGGTCAGGCACTGATGCTGGACAGGAAGGCCTGGCTCGCAGTCTCCGCTCTAATTTATCCCCAGTGTGTTCTATTGGGTTGAGGTCAGGACTCTGGGCAGGCCAGTCAAGTTCCTCCATACCAAACTCGCTCATCCAAGTCTTTATGGACCTTGCTTTGTGCACTGGTGTGCAGTCATGTTGGAACAGGAAGGGGCCATCACCAAACTGTTCCCACTAAGTTGGGAGCATGAAATTGTCCAAAATGTCTTGGTATGCTGAAGCATTAAGAGTTTCTTTCACTGGAACTAAGGGGCCAAGCCCAACCCCTGAAAAACAACACCTGAATTCAATGATCTGGAGGGGTGTCCCAAAACTTTTGGCAATTTAGTGTAGGATTTTCCTCTCTCTCCTTGGCATTAACTTGTCTTTATGGAGCTTGGTTTGTTCACAGGGGCATTATTATCTTGGAACGTATTTGGGGCACTTGGTTCAAGACTTCAAGAATCGTAATAAAAACGTTTTAATTTTAAAATCCTAATGATGCATCATATAAAGGCATCCTTTACAGTTCTGTGCTTCCAACTTCGGCAACAATTTACGGTCGAGCCAAACATGAGTGTGATAGTCAGGTGTCCACATACTTTTGGCCATCTGGTATATCAGTTATAAATGCACATATTTATTATTTTTTTATTCGTTCATAGAAACAGTAAAGACAATGCTGTTAGAGAATATGGAGTAGTGCTTGTTAGAGATAAGACCCACCCCTTATTGTGACACCAACCGGAGAACCAATCATCTTTAAACTCCGCCTGCATTGAGCAACAGCCGCTCTCTCATTGGTTCCCTGCGTCTCGTGCAGGCCATGTCCCAAACGGAGCAGAGAACAGAGAGTAGTTTTCTGACATATCTCTTCAACAATGGCCCCTAAAGTGCGGATATGGAGGATCTAGGGCGCTATTTGGGACAGCGCCACAGAGTGTTTCCATGTTTTCCAGCTTCTGCAAAACAGAGTTTTAATGCTGGACTCAATCATGTCTCATTTGGGATACTGCTCTTAAAGCTGTCCGGGGGGTGTTTCCTGGTACAGTGTGTGTTACAAGGAAGAAGCTGTTTAAGTCCAGCTAATTATAAACTGGCTACTTAGCTATATTTCTTAGCTAAACGTCTGCAGTCACATAGTTGAACTGCAAGCTGAAATGTCTTTTTAGTAGAGATGTATGAAGACTTTTAATCCATGCTAAAGCTAGCTGTGGCTTTGTGTTTCTTTACGCTTTGAAGTGAGATGTGAAAGTTGAGTTAATGAGATAATAATAAAGAGAGAATGGCTCAGACATCCAGAGATCCTCAGGAAGGACACAGTAGGACTGAACCCAACAACAGAACAAAAACACCTCCTCAAGCTGCAGGTGAGGGGATTTACTGCTGATCTTTAATAGACACATCTGGTCATCCATCTGCATGGACAATAAATATACAGACGGTTCAAATATCCATTTAATCTGTAGGGCCTTTTTTTTTAACATTTAACCTCCTACAACCTGGCGTCCACATACGTGTGGTTGTGTGCACCACAATACTTCATTCTTTTAACCTCTTGTATACAAATGTGGACACTTACAATGCCATCTGTTGGTATTCATTGGTTCCTCCTAAATAAGAAATCTAAAATACAAGCCAAACCAAAGCTCAGGTCAACATACACATATACACACCAATCACATTATGAGCAGTGACAGGTGAAGTGAATAAGACTGTTCCTCATTATGGCACCTGTTGGTGGGTGGGATATATTAGGCAGCATGTGAACATTTTGTCCTCAAAGTTGATGTGTTAGAAGCAGGAAAAATGGGCGAGCGTAAGGATTTGAGCGAGTTTGACAAGGGCTAAATTGTGATGGCTACACGACTGGATCAGAACATCTCCAAAACTGCAGCTCTTGTGGGGTGTTCCCGGTCTGCAGTGGTCAGTATCTATCAAAAGTGGTCCAAGGAAGGAAAAGTGGTGAACCTGTGAGGGTCATGGGTGGCCAAGGCTCATTGATGCATGTGGGGAGAGAAGGCTGACCTGTGTGGTCTGATCTAACAGACGAGCTACTGTTGCTCAAATTGCTGAAGAACTTAATGCTGGTTCTGATAGTAAGGTGTCAGAATACACAGTGCATTGCAGTTTGTTGCGTATGGGGCCGCATAGCTGCAGACCAGTCAGGGTGCCCATGCTGACCCCTGTGCACCACCGAAAGCGCCAACAATGGGCACGTGAGCATCAGAACTGGACCACAGAGCAATGGAAGAAGGTGGCCTGGTCTGATGAATCATGTTTTCTTTTACATCACGTGGATGGCCGGGTGCATGTGCGTCGCTTACCTGGGGAACACATGGCACCAGGATGCACTATGGGAAGAAGGCAAGCTGGCGGAGGCAGCGTCGTGCTTTGGGCAATGTTCTGCTGGGAAACCTTGTGTCCTGCAATTCAAGTGGATGTTAGCGCGTTATGATCAGTGTTATTCCCGTCACCTGTCAGTGGTCATAATGTTATGCCTGATTGATGTGTATATATAATGTGTGTCTGGTTGGTTCATGATAAGGCACATTACAATAACATGAGTTTTCCACAAAGGTCATAGAACTATTCATGTTATTTGACTGGTTTGGATCAGTGTTTGTCTGTCGCAATTTGTCTATGTGGAATTTCTGACGGACTTTCTGCTCGTGAGACCCTAAAAACTGCACTTCCCAAAACACTGTCAGTTACAACATACTCATATTAAACATCCTTTTAACACACTTGGCACTAGAAGCTTAATCATTTCTAACTGCACTGTCTGTGTAGCCAGCAGAGGAGGAGCTTTGTACATTTTTTTTATTAGGGATCTAAATCTATATCTGATTTACAGTAAATGTGTAACCGTTAAAAAGACCCAAGCCATCTGTTGAGTTTTTCCACTTGTTTTATTTAAACTTTTAAATGTTGTTTTGACTTAATTGCACGTCTATGACATGTTTCGCATTCAGACAGAGCACTGCCGTCTGCTGGGACTGACAGCTCTGAGCCTCAAGCCTCGGATACTGACCACATCTCTTTGGTTAGTATAAAACCGATGATCTCGCAAGGACTTGACAGGACTATAGGATTGTTTCATATTCACATTCTAATACATGTTTTGGTCTAGATGCAGACTTTTCTGTTTAAAATGCTGAATAAAATCTGTAATGTCTCATGTTAAATTTCAGTATAATTGATGTTTGTTTGTTGCAGTTCCCACAGATTCCTTTTGTCTGTTATTTGTTAAGTTCAGATTCTTTCTTTATTTTCAGAGAAAACCAAACACTTATCCAGAAATATTTCCTAAAAAAAAATATAAGTCAGAGGACAAACACAATGGTAGGTGGTTTAACTGACCATATTACTTCTATGCTAATGTTTTGTATTATTCTGAATTCCCTGTTAAGCAAGGAAAGTTAGTTACTGTGCTGAGTGGCATAGTGACAATGTTATTACAGTTATTCTCTTATCTGGGTATGTGCAAACTCTGAAACTCGGAAGAAAAGGCCTGATTTTGTTGGTCTGACCAGACAAATCCAAAATAAATACAAAAGAAAGCTATATAAAATTTTTGCTATCAGTGTGCATTGAAGGCGAATCATTTTCAGAGTGTAGAGTTGACTCCAGAGTTTTTTAGGATCTGGAATCAGTGAAGCGAATCTTTTTGGGATCAACCTCAATGTGAAGCAAAAGCAGATGACTAGTGACTAGAGAACGTAACACACACACATACTGTATGTGTGTGTGTGTGTGTGTGTGTGTGTGTATGTATATGTGTGTGTGTATATATATAAATATATATATATATATATATATATATATATATATATATATATATATATATATATTAATATTAAGAAAAGTAAATTTTGGAGCATTTATCAGTGATACTAGGTCAAAAAATAGTTTGACTATTTACAAGCTAATTGATTCATATACTATAGATTCATTACCCACTGCCGAGCACTGCATAATGCAGTTTAATTTTGAAAACGTTTGTCTCATAGACATAATTCACTTGAGACCAAGTTGTCATACACCGATCAGGCATAACATTATGACCACCTGCCTAATATTGTGTTGGTCCCCCTTTTGCTGCCAAAACAGCCCTGACCCGACATGCACTGTGTATTACTGAGAACTTTCTATAAGAACCAGCGTTAACTTCTTCAGCAATTTGAGCAACAGTAGCTCGTCTGTTAGATCGGACCACACGGGCCAGCCTTCACTCCCCATGTGCATCAGTGAGCCTTGGCTGCCCATGACCCTGTCGCCGGTTCACCACTGTTCCTTCCTTGGACCACTTTTAATAGATTTTGACCACTGCAGACCGGGAACACCCCACAAGAGCTGCAGTTTTGGAGATGCTCTGATCCATTTGTCTAGCCATCACAATTTGGCCCTCGTCAAACTCGCTCAAATCCTTACGCTTGTCCATTTTTCCTGCTTCTAACACATCAACCTTGAGGACAAAATGTTCACATGCTGCCTAATATATCCCACCCACTAACAGGTGCCATGATGAGGAGATCATCAGTGTTATTCACTTCACCTGTCACTGCTCATAATGTTATGCCTAATCGGTGTACAATATACAGAGGTTTTGGAAAGTTGGACTGATAGGGCAGGAAGGATGCATAAAACTACATGCATTTTCCCATTTCCATAAATGATTGATTACAAATCAAAATATTTCCTCACATGTGAGGCCAGCAGCACAATGTAATGTAAAGAGTTCTTATACATTAAAGGAGATGGTTCTTTGTTGTAACATGCTCCACCATTTCTGTCATATGTGTTTTTAGTCAACATGAAGTGATGTGCTTGATACCACAGTCCATTTAATCAAGTTTGAAATTTGTTGTCAACTAATTTTTTTAAATCTAATTTTGGGTTTTGTCAATTTGTGGTAGCCTAAGATACAATGCAAACCTGAAGCAGGCACACTAAGAAATGGTTTTCACGTTCAGAAATGCTCTCCTTTTATGTTCTCAGGTCCTCAGTACCAGGGCTTGTTTACCAAGTCCCATCAGAAAACAGAGCCTCTGTTTCAGAAGCACTTCAGTCCCAATCTTAAGCTGCCCCTGAGACAGAAATGTGGCAGTTCCAGCTGGAACTATGAAAATGAGGATAATTTTGTAGCATGTCAGGATCTTACCTCTCGTTCTTCCAAACACCTCCAGCACCTAGAATACACTTTATTCAGTCTCAGGTCTCAGTGCCGTGTACTGCGTGGCTCAGGAGGCTGTCTAAGAGGCTGCATTTCAGGACTGTCCACCTCACAAGAGGTGGAATTTTACCATCATCCTCAGGCAGCAGCCTTTAGCCAGCACTATGCACAGCTCCAGCACCTTCTGGAACAACGGGCTCAGCTACTGTTCCTCCATGAGTATGGCCGACGAAGTCGGGCAGCTAACTGCTTTATATCACGATTGGGTGATGTGCTGGGGAAAGCCCGTCTATTAGCCAGCGGGGTTCACAGTTCAAAAGAACAAGTTAATGCTTCCTGGGACATGGATCTTAGGGCTATGTGTGAGGAACTGCAGGTCCACCTCAGCCACTGGGACACGCTGTACGTCCGTGCATGCTCAGACCCCTTCTTGCGAACTGTTCTGTTTAGCCGCACAGAGATGCTAGGCTCAATGCAGAGAGGGCTGTGGTTTCTGGGACAGCAAGCCTTGCTGCTGATGGAGAATTGCATGCACACCGTGCTTAAAGCCTTAGCTGCTGCTCAGCTGGCATGTGTGCCCAGAGATGCATTAGAGGACTTGCTGTCTGCTGTAGAGCTATATAATCATGTCATAGCAAACCCAAGGGCCCGGAAAAAAGCTGGAGCCTGTAGTTTGCAGACTTTGTTCACCTCTGATTATTCTCACATGAGGTCAGGCCTACCTAGGAAACACGTCAGACCTGGAACATTGTCTGTGGTGGAAATCCTGAGGATTGTAGCACAGTTTCGAGCTCAGATTGCAGCCAGGCAGATTTACAGCTGGACAAGTCAGCAGACTGATCTTTATTCTCTGGCAGGAAAAACCAGCATGAAATGGGAGGACTGGGATTGTCCAGGTCTTCTTGTTCCATCTTCTTCAGGTCAACCTGTCTTAGATGAGTCCCCTAAGAAGACACTCCATAGTTTTTGGTCTTCCAACTTGCCCTTGTTTGCGTTTGCTCACCAAGATCGAGAGGACATTCTGGAAACTCTCTTTCAAGTCTTAGTATCCTCGACAGACCTCATAGCTCCACACATTCCCAAAAGACCTCAGCTGGACAGGAATGTTTCTGCAGAGAGGAGCTGCACAGCCAGTGGGCAAGAAGAAAATAATAATCCGAAAATGTTCCCCTCTCGCATTCAAAATGCTGTTCGGCAGATGGACCTGAGCAACTTGGATGCACGTGTAGCGCTTTTCTCTCAGTACAGAGATATGCTATGGAGGGAATTTGGCAAAGCGGTTATAAAGTTTTTTTATTACCCGTCTTACAGCAGTATTTTGGGAGGTATGAACCAGTGGAATGATCAGATGCATTTCCTTCTGTTCAGATGGCTGAAGCAAGCTTGTAAAGAAGGTAAAACTATAAAAGGTTGTGCATAAAATCAGTTTGTTTGCTTATTCAATTGCTTGAGTGCTGAATTACTTTTATTGTAATTTGCTCTTTACAGATTTGGTTCCAGCTGAATGCAAGGATGTCTTGAATAAATTCTGCTCCTATATTTTATCTACTGCTGCCTTCATGCACTGGGATGCAAGTGAGTTTGTAAACTAAATTGGAAAAGCTTTATTGCTTTGTGTCTAAACGACATTTTAATAAGTCCAGCACATTTCTCTGATGCAAATATTCTGAAGTGACATTAATAATAGTTATATTTATATTGTTTATTACAGGTGAATTGCTTCCTAGTTTTTATACCACAGTGCTCTTGAATGTCGATTCTAATCAGTCTGAAGTCGTTTATTTTTCTGTAACAGCAGCACTGACGTTAGTTCTGGCTGTATGGTTTATATTAGTGCGCTCGTTCTAATGTGTTATCATTTCTGTAGTAAGAGCTTACGCAGTGACTTGTATGGTGGATATTCAAGATGAACAGCTATTAAGAAAAGTGCGCGGTGAATCTTTTTTAAAACTTGTGTTTTTGGAAGTGTCAGTGATTTGTAACAGTAAGTGATAAAGCTGTAACTTTTCCAGCATGGGGAAATTGGTGGGCTTTGCAGTTTTCTGCAACGTTTTTTTTTATTAAAGACTCTGGCTAAAGGCTGGTTAGAGACCTACTTTTTATAACAAGAACTGAATAGTCATGATCATTCCACAACAGTAATGTGTTTTGCAAATTGGTGTGGTGTAAGAAAAATAAAATCCTTCAGATGCTGTTATAAGGATCCCTCAGGATGCTAAACATATTTTAATTTTTTAGACACAATAATAATGGCTGTAAAAATCTACAGCATGCCAACTTCATAATAGTGTATAATATTTTATTAAATATTCACTGTCCCATGTGCTCTTCTTTTGAAGGTGTCTTTATGACTCTGGTACTACATTGATGCATGTTGTTAAGTGTTTATTGCATGATTCTGATCGTTAACTAATAAGATAATTCCAAAGATTTTTGGCTGATAAATAATAGGTAATTAGTAGAACTCAGTGCTCAATATCATTTGCATTTATTACTATTTATTCATTGGTTATGAGTTTTAAGTATATGATCCAGTCTTAAGTGTATGTTTGTGTTACAGTAATGTGTGAGTCACTGGGTTTAGGGATGAAGGATAAGTGCTTACCGAAAGCCATGATGGTTCCTTCCACTGTGAGAACCACCACCATGGATCTTTCACTCCAGCTTTTCCCTCCACTCCTCTCTGTGCTCCAGTTACTGCAAACCCCACACACAAATTTAGGTACTCTGCTCTCTATTTCCTGTAAATATTCCTGTTTAAACATCTAGATGACATGCAGTATTTTAAAGACCTGGGAAGGTTTTTCTCCTGAATGCTTTAAAATGTTTGATGGAAAAATGCCTATAAAATATTTTACAATTCTTCCAAAAGCAGTTCAGTCATCTTTTTAGAGGACTTTGTGCCCTATTTCATGTTTGTCTTTCTTTGCCCAGGAGAGATGGGAACCAGGAGCCTCGGTTTGTATCACCTTGGGTTGCTGAGCAGGGCTCAAGCCACTGTCCAGTCCTCTACTTTCTGGGTTGTGAGTAAGGCCTACCAGTTTCTGGCCTCATGGTCTCTTACTAAGTTTGTTCTGATCACACAAGGAGACCTTAAGGTATAGAGCACTCTTTTGTTTTATTTGTTTGTTTTTACTCATTTGGAGAATATAAATGCTTTGATATTTTTGGTTGTATGAATTTGGAAGGCTCTCAGGGAGACGGTGGAGAGTCTCGTGCAGCAGCTGAACACTGTGGTTGAAAGAACTGATCATCATCTCATCAAGAAACTTGGACTGCAACTGTCTCATGCAGTCTCACAACTACAGGTAAAATGTTCAGATTTCAGTCATTATGAGTGGGAAGAAATTATTGCTAATAGCTTTGACTGGGTTTTGGGTTAGGGCTGCTAACATTTTTAACACACAGAATGTACATAGTAATATTTATTTATTGTTAATCTGAATAATTTGCATAATTAATAGCAAACAATGTGATGTGTTTCGAAAATCATGAGTAGTGGGTAGATTATGTTGAAAAAGTAATTTCTGTAATGCAGCAGTACAGCAGCAGTGAGTTAAAAGACTGACATAAAAGACTGACTGTCAAAAGACTGACATAACTGCAGCGTTAGACAGACATGAAAATTGTTGGTGCTTACGCAACTTAAGCTCCTATCTTCACGACCCTGATTAATTCTCACCCAGTATTGGTGCATTAGAATTGAGTCTACATTAATTTCATGTTTTAATAAATCAATAGGCCTTCTCTGAACTTGTCCTGAGGATCTTTTCGATGGACTGCAAGAAAATGTCGATGGAGATTTTTGAGCAAACGATGCCATCAGCAAAACACTGGAGAGTCAACTACAAAACAGGTTTTTTATACGATTATTGTTACTGAAGATTAACTATATCTGATAGTATTTTTACTTTCAGCGTGGAATAGCTGCTTTGTGTGCGTTTTCTTAGGATTACCCAGCACCCCGAGTGATTATGCAGCCTTTGCAGCTCAGAGTGTGCTTGGCCAGGTGTTGGAGGGCGTGCAGCCTTTACCGGACGAGACTCGCATTCCAGCACTGGCAGAGGCCATGACTGCCTTCATGGAAGCCTGGATGGAGCACATACTCAAACAGAAAATCAAGTTTAGGTTGGTGGGCAATGTGTTTGTACGGATAAAAATTTGTCATTACTGAACAGATAATATTTTTATAAATGCATTGTATTGAAAATGAATTACATTTGGAAGAACACTCGACTTGATATGTTATAGTGTTCATGGAGCACTGCAGCTGAAGCAGGATTTTGACCTGATTCGAGAGTTGATTCGTTCAGAGAAGTACAGCCTGTCAGAGGAGCTGCACCACCAACTTCTGTCACTGCGTGTCTTTCATCAAGTGGACAGCGCCATAGTGTGCCTGTTACAGCAACCTGTGACCAAACCGTACATGCCCTCTCACAGATGGGAGCCTTTCAGACACTGCTGTGAGTTACTGCCAGGTCTAAAACAAGAAAATGTTATGTAGAAATTAGACTTATTGTGGTAAGAGTCATTGTGGTTTGTTTGTATTTACCATTTTTAATTCTTTTACTTTTAACTTTAGTGCTATAGTGTTGGCTATTAACTTTTTAAATTCTTACTTTTCATTTATATCAATTAAGAATAATGTTATTGTTCCACATGCCCTTCTCCCACATGGGGGATGTGGTAGCTTAGTGGTTAAGGTAACTGATCAGGAAGGTTGTGAGTTCGA
>JAUCMX010000009.1:8918087-9048087 GCA_033459395.1 Hemibagrus guttatus | reverse complement strand
TTCATACTTATTGTGGGAACAAATTACAATTGAGAAAATGTAATGAAACATTAACAGGATTAGCAATAGCTATTACAAAGAGCCAGTGATTTTCCCCTCTGGTCACACTCACACACACACACACACACATAATAAGCACACCCAAGGTCAGTGTGTTGTGTTCTTGACAAACACACATTAAATATATCTGACCAGATGATTTAAGTCTTATTGACATACAAGCATTATACTCTTATGCACCATATGTTTATGTTATCTGAATTATATTTTATTTAGGTCCTCTCATACACCCCCTATTCAGAATATGCCTTTCTCACTCAGATGAGCTGAACAGTTCTGGTTATATCACCAACTACACATAAAAATCTTCACATAAAACCTCAAATTTGATGCGTATCTCATCTTAAAAACCCCTCACAACAACAAAAACTATAAAGCTTTGCAGAGTAAAACAAAGTTTTCCATCTGCATAGTGATTGGTGGATTAAACGTATTTATGGAGCCTGTGGCGTGGAGGTGTGCGCTTTTAGACGTTGTTTATTTTCTGTAATATCATGCGTGACCACAAGATGGCGCCTAAACGCTACTCTCTGATTCGCCACAAGCACAAACATGTAGGCGCAGTGTTTGAGACCTTCTGTTTGAATAGTATTATTTTAATATTATAACATTTATAGAAGTGTGTTTTCGACAACTTTTCAACGTTTTCACTAGGCATGAGCTTATAAAAATGTTTGGCATTTTTTTACTCACTAAAACCTCTCCAATAAATAAATTAAAATTCTTCATTTAAACACTGAAATAAAGAATGGTGTAATGAGTAGAAACACATAACGATTAGTTTGCCATAGGAAGACTAGATTGTTAAAAGATTAGCTAGCTAACAAACAATGGTGTAATGAGTATTTACTGCTATAAACACACAACGATTATTTTGCCATAAGGAGACTAGATTGTTAAAAGATTAGCTAGCTAAAGTAACATAGCGCTACTATTTGCCAAGTACAATGCTGACTACATTATCTAATTATGTGAGCTAGCTGGATCGATTCTAGCTAGCTAGAATTGTTTTTGCTTTATTCAGTCATTAAAATATATATATGCCTTATAAGAGTTTTGCCCAGAGTTTTTTCCCCCTAAAGGCTCAAGCTGCGGAGCGCCCTTTTATAGAAAACTAATTAAAATAACTGCCTAATTAAACAAAATAATTATTAAAAATAAGGTGATGTGTCTGTACTACTAAAATCCCAGTGTTGTGTTTGTATACATCACTCTTTGTTTAAATCTTAAAATGTAGAATATGTGAAACAAAAAATTACTAAATGTAAAAAAAATTATAATTTAATAATTTAACATGAATTTGCCACATTTTATAAGCTAATATGAAATACTGAAATAAAGAGTGAGAGAATAAGAATTATCGGCCTTACGTGCCTCTCGCCTGTCACCCGTAACCCCTACCAGTTTGCCTCCTACACTTTGGCAATTAATTCATTTAAAATGACCATTAAGGCAGTATAGGGAACTTATGATTAATTTTTCCAATATCAGCCGCACCACAGAAGGCCTGTCGCACACCTGGGAAATGTATGATAATGTCCGATTGGACGGGAGGGATTCTTGAGCTCTCCTCCCTGCATGCACTGCGCCTGAGTTATAGCCACAGAGGCCACCTCACTGTTTGGTGGTGTGTAATTTGAATACAGATTAGTTGGCCCCAGTGTTCCAGTGCTTTGGCATTACCATTACCGGGGACAGTAATTTGACTGATGAACACACAGGTTATCACAAGGTCATCACCTTCACCAATGCAGGAGGGGAAAAGTGTGTGGGCCGACCCTCTTTTGGCGCCACCCGCTAAGCCTTTCGATAGCGTAATTAGTACCTTTAATTAAAGGGTGAGCTAGCTGATTGAATAAATCCGCTCTTAATGAAGCATCTGATTGCCGATGCTTATACCTGTGTAGCACTCTCGCCTTTTAACTTTCCTGTTCCATTTTCTTATTTATCCCAGTGTTTATTACAGCACAGGAATGTGATCATATTATGTAAAATTAATATAAAAATGTGACCTGCAATATAAAATAAAATCTCTTATACATCTGTTTTTTCACAGGCTAACACCAGGCTTATATCCATGCTGCACTGGTTTGAAGGTGCGTGCACGGACACCTACAAGAAAAAAACCCCAGGATCTTTACTGATTTCCTCTGTCTAGTTAGATGACACAGAGATGTGCATCTCAATTACTTACCCCATGTGTATCTTTCCTAATCATTTCTTCATTTCATAGTGTTTAACACACCTCTTGACTCAGGTGATCTTTTAATCCCCCTGGGCCATTATGTGTGCTGTGGAGACTCTCCTTCCCTCCCTCCCTGATTATTACATCAAGGGTTTTTATCAGTTTAAAGGCTAATGTTCTTCTCAGTTTTGTTCATATCCTCTGCAGATTTTATGCCATCTTTAGTTTTGTTCTTTAATATATAAATGGTAAAAAAAATTCAACTCCTAAATAGAACAAATATTATTAAAAATGTAACCATTACCAATTCAAGCATCTAAAATGCGACTTTATCTTTTTGATATCCTTTCTATCCTTCTTACTTGAAGATAACAGCTTGTTATCTACTCCAAAATCCACCCCACATAATTAAACAGAAATGATCAACTGATAGAAAAAAGAAAAAAAAAAGTGGCCTCCTTGAGAAGTCTGCCCTTCATTGCCACTGAATTGGGTTTTTTTCCTGTGTGTCCAAGCGAGCAAAGCCTCCAAGCCCAAGTGACCTTTTTGCTTTAATTATGTGATTAGAGCTCAAAGCTGGTATGTTCACCCATCTCACTTTGATCAAGTGCCATTTAGCTTTAAACTGACTAGCAGGTCACATGGATAAAGTGATTACATTTATTCAGTACATTTCAATGTTTTTATTAATAAATTGACATACTGCTAAAAGTAATTGTGCCTTAATTCTAAATGTACATTAGGACATGTTTGAATTGGTTTTTAAGGTTATTAGGATGAGAAGTAAGTAACTAAATCCATGAAAATGCATGCAGGTAAGTGCAGCGGTTGAAGATGGAAAGACCTTGCTTTTTGAGAGTTATGTCCTGCTTATTGTTCTCAGTAAAATGTACTTGTGATTTATTTAACAGACCTTTCATTGCATTGAAAATCTCATTTCAATCATAAATGGCAGATCATGATTTAAGAATGCATTCTTTAATGGGCTTGCAGTGGTCAAATTTAAACTAACTCAATTAATCAGCACAACACTCAATACACCCTGTCTGAAACTCACTTAAGCAAACAAAGATCTTTTAATATAAATTTTCCACAAGATTTCTTTATTGATTTGGTGCAAAATGATTTGTGCGATACATTCTCTGCAATCAATAAAGGCCAAGTCAATAGTGTATATAAAAAATCATGACTCCATGGATGAAGTGTCAACCATCTTCAGCTTAGCATTGACCTGGAGTGTATACTACATAAGAAAATATAGTCATAAAAATCCAGCTGGAAAATAATTTCCTGAATGACCTGTTTGATGGGTCTGGCCAGTACAGTGCATTTATTGGTTAACTAATAATGCAGACCTTTTATAACCTTAATGGCCATTATAAAAATAAAGCTACATTGGGGAAAAAAACCCGACCCAGTAGTCTGAGGGTTAGAATGACTTTCTGCCAGATAGCAGCAAGCAAGGGATGTATTACTGAAGCCTTAGACATTTCAGCATTTTCATTAAGCTGTCTAATTATTAAGCATTTAACAAATTATATGAGATGTTGACGCAATGTGTCACATTTGGGGCTTTAAAAATAGTACCAAATTTGTATATTCTACACATCTATAATGTTTCTCTTTTTTCACTTTGGATTACAGTGGCACATTTGTCGCTTTAGTTTGTACTGTATTTTACTGTACTATTCCATTTAAAAAAACAGATTTATGGTTACTAGGAGAAAGGAATCTTTGTCATAACACATCATTTTTCGACTAAGGAATAAAAATAGAAGAAATGAAACATGATAAACACCTAGAAGTTATTATTTGACTAAAGCAGCATGTCTTAAACTCTTTTATTCCACTTATACCACAGCAATTTGCCAACTATTTATTTATAATAATATAATATTTATTTATTTATTTATCTATCTATCCATTTATCAAAGAGCTACTTCTTAAGTTAATGTTAATGTCTTCATACCAGGGTAGTTCCTGTTATCACTTACGTTATAGCAGATATAAATTTCATCCCTACATGACCCTCAAATGCATTCTGATTGCTTCATGACAGAAAACACACTGAGTATTACAAAGCACTAACTCCTGTGAATCTTGTTAAATAACTGTGTCCTTACAGATAATGTCACCATATCAATGATTTTTAAAAAATAATATTTAAAAAAAAATCTGTTTATGTTTGGCCGTAGTTTACATGGCACATCCACGATACACGCCTCAGTAAATGAGCTGTTACTGTAGAGACAATAATGTATTAGAATGAGTGCAATAATCTAGTGTAATACTGTCAGAGCTGCTGTTGTAGAAGATTGGTCAACACCTTCTGACCAATCAGTGTTGAGAATTTAACAGCATTGTGGTCTAATGTTAAATCTTCACTGGGTTTCTCACTCCTTTTGAGATCTGAAAAGCACTTTACTATTGGAGAGTTTAGCTGAATTGGATGCTGGTGTGTGGTCTGAAGCAAGTGGAAGACCCTTTTGGGGTCTGAGCCTGGCCACTGAGCCAGTTGATCTGTGCCTGCTTGGTTGGCTGTCCTAGGGTAAAGTAATGTCAACATGAGGAGGATGATAAATTGCGTTTGTTTAAGCCATCATTATATTGCGCTTTTCTTTATAGAGGTCACTATTTAATAACACTTGAAGTTGATTGAAGAACGGGTGTGACCCACCAGGCGTCCCCACTGGTCAGCTGGGGTGACAGGCCATGACTGCAAACATGAAGATATTACAGAGCCAAGACTGCTCCAGGATGTTGTCGTAATCTCACACAATCTGGTGCCTGCTCTAGTGTGTAATGTCCTGCTGAAAACTTTCGCTGAGGGAGGCCTGTGGAAGGGGAGCTCGGCCACTGATCTGGGGGCTAGTTGTTTTAAATTACAGCTGACCGGCACACTAAGTGAATAACCTTTTCCCCCTGGCACTTTATAAACTTGTCAGGATTATGTGGTCCTGGCTGAAATGAATGCAACTGTCAGTGCCCAAGTAACATTGACAACATATGCTAAAGTTCCAAGTGGTAAATTACATATTACTTAATTTAAATAATCTAATCTACAAAAATATTTTAGGGAAACTCTGATATTATAATATTATAATACTAATAATTGTAATCATAAATTACATGAAAATATCCTCAGCATTTTTGCCACTAAATTAAAGATTACATTACATTCTTAATATTTATCCATTTTGACTAAGACCAACCCTTGACTAAGAAAGATATTCTCTTTACATGCAGTTAATAAGTACAAAAGCATGTGGCACTAAACTTCTGTAAAAAAAAATTTTGTGAATCTAAAATTATTATGTTTATTTCAAACCATTATATTCATATATTTTCCAATATCTAACAGATATTGACTTAGTATTTTATCTGAAATTACTGTCCACTTGCATATCATATCTGCTTCAAGAAAGCAAAGTGTGAACAAATTAAAAACAGCTCCCAATAACCGACCTACTTCTCACATGGCACTGCAACAATGTAAACACAAGTTAAAGGGGTAACTGGGGACTAATAGAGGCATCTCCGCAGGAAACGGCTGTCAGTGGCCTGTCACCTGCTCTCGATTCCATCACCATCTAAACCGTGCACCTCTGCTGAGAACATATTCTCCGCGTGAGTGGAGGGTGATGGAGATCTAACCGAGTCATCAACTTCCCTAGAATGATGTGACCTGCAAGATATCCTGTAGTACCACCACAAAAGGGCCTCACATAATGGTCATCTGCCAGCAACAAAATAAACAAGGAGATATCAAGCTGTATTAGGAGGGCTATTGCTTTGGTTTTAGTGCAGGAAAGTGATTTCCTTGAGCTGTCAGAAAAAATCAGTGTTAGTCTGTCATGAGAAACTACAAGCACACCCATGGTTTATGATGGTTTTTAACAGAAAAAACGCCAAAAGATAAGCAGAGGTATGACAAATGGGAGATGTCTGCAATTAGTACTTTCATTTTGTTTGGTCACTTGTACAGTAAGAGGCTGTTTGATTGAATTGAGATTGAGCCAATAGTTTACTTGTACGACTTACTGTCTCAATTTAAAAAGGAATATTTATATCATCTGGCAACCTGGAGTACATATGGTATATCTTGAGCAAATAAATAAAATGTAGATACATAGAACAGTCCACAGCTTAACCTGTAAAAGTCGCATGACAGCACAATCCAGTGTAATAAATAGTTAGTATTTTAAATCATATTAACTCAGTTACAGCTGTATGTTTTACGTTTGCTGGCTTCACATTTATCACAGTGCATCACAAGGCAGTGAAACTATGGCACTTCATTAAACTGCTCCCATAGCCGGGTACTCAATCCCAATGCACAAGAGACTGCACGATTTTATCAAAAGCCCTGGAAATTGAAGCCATCACTATAAGATGTCTGGGAATTAAAGCAGTAGAACCAGCCAAAGAGATAGACCTCCTACAACATAGATCTGTTTTTTAAGACATTATGCATTAAAGGCATCCTATCTTGAAAGATACTGTTGAGTTTAGAAAAATCTGTTCTGAGAAATGTCTTGCCCCAAAAAGGGTTAGAAGAGGCTTCAATGTGATAATGTGTGTTCCTGCCCCCACTTTGTCAAATGTGCTTGTGTGTCTAGAGAGCAGACTTGGATGTGTAACTACTGGATTGTTCAAGATATAGACTGTATACCCCCTTGTTTTTGTTTCCTTCTCAATATTTTTCACAAAATTTTTGAATGTGAAATTACTTGTTTTAATAATGTGAAGTTATTTAAAAACTTTGCACGTCAAGACAAAAGAAATGGAAAAATTTCCTTTTAGCCAACTGAATAACTACAAGCATGGTGATTTAGGATTTAGATCAGAAGCAAAGCAGTAAACAAGGTTGAGGTTACTGATCTTAGATGGCACAAATACAGAAAGAAATAACAGACATCTTTAACTCACATGTGGGTGGAAGCGGTCAGTCAGTTTAGTTAATCAACATGGGAGTGTGCTGGGTGCTGTGCAGTGCAAATCCCCTGTTCCTTCAGTGTTCCTTAGTGACTGTTTTATCATGTTAGTTTAGATATTTTGGGAACTAGAACTAACTTAGCTTGGCGGCATCACAGGCAGTGGAAGACTCCTGCTTTGAGCTGGGTATAAGCATAGTACATGCAAATGATTCCAATAAGTGCAAGCGACAAAGTAATGACTAAGACTTCTTTTGGACAGCTGAAGATCCATGCTGCAAGGCTGCTGCAACATAACCTGCCCCTCACTTCCAGTGAAAAGCACAGGACCTGATTCCTGCATAGACAGCGAAACTGGTTAAAGTCTGTGATAAGTCTAAATGATTGTGGAAGAATTTGTCTCAGTATCTTATAAGAACCAGTGAGGACTTTCTGGAAGGTAGTTTTAGTCTGATACCACTTGGCTAGGGCAGTTACAAGAGTCTGTGGCTGGTATCTTTAGGATGGGATGAGAATGGTTTCTGTTAGCCAGTCTGTGTGAATGGCGGTTTTCATATTACTTTTCCAGTATCCCTGTTGCTGAGAAAACTAGGAGGTCAAAAGGCATTAAGTTCAGTTATCGCCTCAAAGGAAACTGGCTATATGTCTTAAACATGAAGCCCAAAAGTCAAACTTGGGTGAGTTTGAGTACGTGAGTGCACATGTATCAGGAAACCAATATATCAGTGGGTTATGGAATATGAGTGCTGCAGTTGGGCATCTCATTGGCAGTATATGCAAGTGGATCTGATGGCACCACTGTGTCTTGCTCTAAACTGCCTGAATACAGTGCTTCTTGGCAGAAGGTCTCCTGGCATTGTGTTAGGTTTTACATCACAGTGGTCTAAAATTTCAAGGCTTACTTTGTCCACCCACTGTACTGGAAACTCTAAAGTCTCTAATCAGTACTATGTCACAGAAAGTGAATGTTAAATCATGATTAATAATATTGATTTTTTCACACCATCTAAAAAGTGGGAGGTAACTTTCAGTGCTAGAGTTTAAATTGTATTCATTTATGAAGCAGCTTGTTTTGTGTATTTTTGTATTCTATTAACCTGGGGCTAGAATTGAATTTGTTTCATGGGTTGTGTTCATAGAGATGCTTTTCTGAGCTGCACTTTTCTGAGGTGAAATTTCTCACAGTTAAACTAAGACAGCACAATATGACAAAGTACTAAACCTTAAAGGTCATTATTCTGAATCAAGACAGATAAAAACAAAAGAATGTTGTTAAAGGAAATGATTCGGGACTGCATTTGTGAGGGAACCTTTTGTATTTTGGTTGTTGCTGATATTCTATATTAACTTTTTAACAGGCTCTGATTATAAAGGCAAGCTTGTCTCACCCGCCCTTACCCTCAGCACTGAAGCCCCCAGGGTTGTATCCTGAGCCCCCGGCTGTACTTATTGTTGTAACGTCCGACAAGGACAGGTACAAAAGGATCCCTATATATAGGGCTAAACATTAAGGTTAATAGGGAACAGGTGAAACAGCAGGAACAAGAACAATAGGAAAGGTGTGGCACAAAATACACAAGATAAAGCAGGCTCCATAGAATCACCTGCCAGCACCCCCTCCAGGCCTGGCAGGGAACTGTCCAGCGGTTTCTGACATAGTCCCCCCTCTAAGGCGTGGCTACAGAAGCGCCTCCAGCATAGTTGAAGGACGCCCCAGGCATAGGCGGAAGGTGTAGTCCAAGAGGGGAGATGCAAGGCATGACATAGTTCATAACTGCAGTCCATAGTGGTGCCCCAGATCCTGGGGATACAGTAACATCCGACACGTACATGAGACGGGAGGGAAGCGTCCTCCACCCGAGATGCTGAGCAACGTCCTCCATGTAAACTCCATCGTGGAGCGACGTCCCTGGCTGGCGAGGTGGTGGAAGCCACGCTTCCAGTGGGTCCGATAAAAAGGGGGGTGCACCTTTGGCTGCTTTTCTGCAGCTCTTCAATTTATCCACATGTTCTGTGTTTACTTTCTTGACTTATTTATATTATATTGAATTTTACATTCCAAAGAATTTTTGAAACTAATTTTGAAATAAATAGAAATGCATTTAAATTAGCAGAATCTAATTTATTTATTTATATTACAGTACCTCTTGTGTGAGTCCAACGTAAGCACTGTTGTATTTTAAAGCTTCAAATCCTGACTGCCATTTCACCTCACTCCATCCTAAAGTGGGCCACCGTTAGTATAGAATGTCTTTGAATGCTATAGATTTAATATCCCTTCACTGGAGCCAAGAGGCCCAAACCTCTTCCAGCAAGACAATAACCTGTGACGAAGACAAAGTTGGAGTGAAAGAACTTGAGTAGCCTTGACCTCAACCCTACTGAACACCTTTGAGATAAATTGGAACACTGACTGCACCTCAGGTCTCCTCACCTAACATCAGTGCCTGACCCCACTAACGCTCCTGTGGCTGAATAATCACAAACCCCACAGCCACTCTCCAAAATCTAGTGGAAAGTAGAGGCCGTTATAACAGCAAGGAGGGGTGAACTCCATGTTAATGCCCATGATTCTGTAATGGGCACATACTGAATCAGTGTCATTATTTATGGCCACTTTTGGCGATAAAGTGTCTTTCTTTTTACCTCTTAATGCTATCATTATTAATGTATATATTAAAGCAGCAAATAGTAATTCTGGACATTGCCCTGTTACAGACCATATATTTTATTTGCTTATTTCAGAATATTCATTGTCATTTGCTTCCTGACACAGTGCTAGTTGCTTTGAAGACACCAATATCAAATGATCCCACAAACATCCTCATTCTTCTTGATTGGAGAGAACGCTTGAAGTAGCACGTATATATACACTCTCATATAGTCTTATTTTTAAGGATACCACAAGGTCATGAAAAATTAATAAAACGACAACGTGGATGTGCCTTTTATCATCTCTTGTAAAGAGACCCTTTTTCAACACTTCATAGCTGCTTGTATTAACTGAAAAGGTTATAGTGTACTCCATCGATTTAACCTAAGTGAATATACCTATAATCCAGGACATACATGTAAATTGAGATCAAGTGGATGATGCATAAAACCACTATGCAGAGAAAAGCCTGCCTGTCGTCTCTCGCCAGGAGGATGAGGTCCTCCTTCCGGAACAATGACAAGGAAAATTTTTAGAATGGGAAGTATTATATTCCTCATCTAAATGAAGAATGGCCAGAGATGCATAGGTGGCAGCATCAATTCATGTTTGAAAATATACATCAGAATATTTAGATTTATGGTTCATTATTAATTGCTGGGTTTAACTTATTCATATTTTATGAGGCGGAAAAATAATAACCTAATAAGTTTCATCTGTCTAGGTAAGGTCAGACTGACATGAGACTCCATTTGATATTCAAAATAAAGATGAGGTTTTATAGTGACATCTCTATTGCTTTTATATTTACATATACACAGCTAAAATATTTTTATATGCTTACCTCTACACAGAGAAAAATAGCTTTATAGAAACCCATGTCTTACCCTTCCAAAAAAGATTCTGCCAAATCTTTCATTTATCACATCAGCATCATTTTCATTAGCTTCTGTTCTAACCAGAAAACTCTCTAAACAATAATTTCCCACTTACATGTTTCACTATGGGTCCTTGGTTGATATGCAAACTTAGTATTATTTTTTTTTAAATTATTTTAGGTCTGAGATCTAACAGGTGAGATGGTACAAAGATCTCAGTTATGCTTTTTGTTTAACAGTTTTATCTTTTCACAGAAATTATTTTTATGCTCATTCAGTTTCCATATTGTTTACCCTATGTGAAAAAGTTTTAAGAACTTGTTAGTTTATGCCAAAAATGTATTCATTCATCTTTAGTAACCACTTTATTTGGTCAGGGTCTCAGTGGACCTAGAGGCTGTCACAGGAGAGCACACAAGGCATGAATACACTGTACAAGGAGCAGCCGTGTGTCCATGTGCACACACTTCACATCTACAAGCCATTTAGAGTAAAAACCTTCACAGATACTGGAACAACATGCAAAATTCCACAGCAATCATAACCAAGATAAAACTGGGGACTCTTTGAGGTACCAAATATATCTGCTGCATCATCTTACTGCTTATAATCATAAACCATGACTCAACATGCACCCCAAATGATGATATCTTTATTCTTCTTATTCTTCCTCTCTTATTATGGGTTCTTGTTATAAGCTGACTTCCTAGTGACAACTGGTTATTTCAATCATATTCAAGTATAATTGAGAATGCAGTGTAAAGCAATACGTTTGTGTAGTGTTCACCTTGTTATAATAATTTCCAGATCACATAGACATGACTTATAAATTATTATACTATTTTTATTGTTCTGCTTTCCCAGAACTTTGGTCTAAAATATTTTGATAAACCATTGAATAATTAAATTTGTATTTTAGGAGGATTTATTATTACATATAATAATATTTTTATACATTTATTATTCCAGCCTTTATATTTGAAACCATGAATCACTGGCAAAGGAATGTATTATATGACATCTGTAATGTTTGTGGAAACTGGGAAAATGATACTACCACTGCATTTAATTTCCAGACAATGATACAACAAAAGGAGAATATTTCTACAAGGGGTGGATAGTTACACATTAGGTCTGAGATCTAACAGGTGAGATGGTACAAATATCTCAATTATGCTTTTTGTTTAACAGTTTTATCTTTTCACAGGTTTTCTACAAGGTGTGGATATTTCTATAAGGTGTGGATATTTAGACATGACTATTGTGTGAACTGGAAACCAGTGGTCATTGTGGGTAACTATTTCTTTGGAGGTCATGAGTTATGCTCCTATATTCTCTTCGGAATTTAATTGTTCCGGCTCTGTTGCCCCCACCGTCCTTAAATGGATTGGTAAAACTGTTAATTTGATCAATACTCAATTTTTTTCACCTGTCTCTTTTTTCTCTGCTAAACAGTGATAAGCAGTGGTGGGGGGACGTGTGGAGTGAATTGTCAGATTTTTTTTTCTGCTCTCAGCGGGCCCCTCTGCCATTTGAACTGATGTAATTTATACCACAGTAGTGGCTCTGCAATTACCCTGTCTATTGCTGTCGACAGTATCTCCCTATCTTTTAAATGGATCCAGCTTGACTCGTCCAGCCAGGCAAACAGTACAAATGATGCCATTCCTCATGCTGCAAGTCCTAAAGAGATAAGTTCCTTAAAGAGCGGCCCATTTATCAGCTGATACAAGCAGGATACTTACAAGCTTACTCTGTTGTTTGGGCATTTTGACAGTCCAGCAATTTTAGAAGGTGGGGGTAAGCAACTTTTTTGTAATCATCCCACTGGGAATGTCAATAATGCATTTATTTGGTAAAGCTGGCTGATCAGGGTAGGGGTCTTTGGCCTTATTGTTGTCTCTGACCTGATTGTCTTCTTCCAAACATTGTGAACAAGCTTGAGTAATGTAAGCTCTAAACAAAAAGTAAAGGAGTACGTCAGCAGCATAACTAAACATGTTTAAAGTTTATTTGTTATAAGAATATTTGTTAGAATCATTGGGCTCTTTAAAATGACATTTAAATTGATTCAATTATTCCATAAATGGACAAATTTATTCACCTTTAAATCTTTTCACCCTTCCAAAAGGAGCAGCAGATGATATTTATATTGATTTATATTGCTGATGATTATATTCCATTTGAAAGGCAAATCAAACTTTTGAATGTAAATCATACTCTGATGTAAAGGTTGTCCAAAACATGGAGCTTGTATTGAGACCAAATTTTAATGGTTTAAAACTGTCTTCTTAGTTCTTCCAAACTGTCCAAATCTGTCTGTATAATTCTTATGCAGAAAGCACACATTCTCTATGAAGGAACAATATGAGATCAAAAATCAACAAAAAAATAGTTAAATCAAGTACTAAATTAATTTTAGTACTTGATTATTATTTCGGTGTGTCTGTGCACCAGGCCTCCACGTCAAACTACATGGCTACATGGGCAAAGCCCTACAGCACTGCTCCAAGTCTTTATAATGACTATATATGTTAATATATGTTATTATAACAGCAAAGGGGGACTACGTCTGAAATGGGATGTCCAAAAGCAGGCTTGACGATCAGGTGTAAAGTCTGCACGAGCTAGCAATAAAACTATATAAACCTTAGGTCAGTTTTCCCCAAGCCCCCTAAACTTCTCAACTAAAGTTGGATTCAGAGTGAACCACCACCAGCTTACCTGCCTTACACTGTATACTGTTTAAGCAGGTCAGGACAAGCATCAACTGAGCACTTGAATCTTTACTGAAAAATAAATACTGCTTAGTATTTAACATAGATTTGAAACATTTTTTTCTGATGTGATGTGATCTGACATTTTCTCCAATACAATTCTTAAAATGATCTATCCTTCAGATTATTTAAATACATACTTTTTAAAAAAAAATAATTATTATTTCTTTACTATTTTCTGCTTAGAAAATGATTTCCTTTAATGATAATAATCTAAATCTAAAAAAAAATTCATTAATAGGTGTGCCAGAGATAAGAATGAAATATGTTTGTGTAAATGATATTATTGCATAGAGTTTCACAGCAGAAGACGATGTCTGGTTGCATGCTTTAAATCTTTTTTCTGGTCATAGATAATTTGTGTTGATCAGACAAAAGACAAACCAAGCTGGCAAAACAAAAGGCAAGTAAATAGAAGCTTTAGCATTGACTGCAAATTAATTTCCAGTGTCATCTGATACTTTATAATGAAACTACCTGTTTTAGCAAGGTTAGATATTACAACTACAAATAGCACTTTGTTTTCAGATGTTTCTGTAGTGCAAGAATAGATAAAATAGGGCACATAATACCAATGTTATTTTACACCAACTTCAGGAAAAAAAAAAAGCTTTTGCAAACTTAAAACTAACTAGTTGGTATAAATGGTTAGGCTTTATTATGTAGTGTAGGACACAGATTTTCCTGTTATGGAATATATAAATGCCTTTTTTTTCCCACTGAGCTCTGTCACAAGGTAGAAGTCAGCTTTAACAATTGCCTTCAAGCATTTAATGCACAGATATTTCTTATCAGTAAGCTTTAATTCAACTTGTTGCCAAAGCACTTACTGTTGTTTCCAATACCTTCAGTGGAGTTTCCTTTCTGAGCAAGAAAACTGATTCTGTTCATGAGCGGACGGTCACAATGGCCTCTCTCCATTATAGTTAATTGAGTTTGTCCCTCTATGTCATCAAATGGGATTTCTTATCTGAGCCAACAGGGATCTGAGAGCAGACTACATGCTGCAGTCCTACTCTGTTCATCTTCCATCTCACATATGCAGCTACAGTGCAATGCAACTTAAAGAAAGATTTTGAGTAATTGATTATGAATAAAACAATACAAATATATTTATACATGTTTAATTATAGAATACAGTATACAGTATATTTATGTGTATGTGGGGGGGTTGTTTGCATGCATTTATAAATTGATGGTTTTATATACGTTGGAATGCATGTGGTTATTAAATGGTGCGCACGTCTCGAGCTCTCTGCACAGATGTGCAGGTCCCTTTGCACCGCCTCAGTTTTCTTCTAACATTACCGTCCATGATTTGCATGCAGTGTTTGTCTTTGCTAATCACACCCTGCTCTTTCAACAAGATTTGCAACATCAGAACATGGCTGTTCATCTAATTAAGGTGCTAATTGAATTAAATGGCTCTGGTAATGAGCAGATGAGTAGCATAAAAAGCAAAGAGTCAGAACAGGCTAATTAACAAAAGAGCCTGGCTTAATTATAACACTTAAAATACATGCAGCTCTGGCCTCCCGTATTGTTAATTGGTGCAGAGGAAAATTTATGATAATTGGTACAATAATAATTGGGGACACATCCAAGCCTGCAGACATAATTAGAAAATATGACTACTGTGAGCTGGCATTAATTGATGCTTTAGGTGTTTTAGCTCATATGATTCCCTCTTATGGTTTGTTTTTTTCCCCCTTCCTTGTATTTTATCTAATCTAATATAATCTCTAGTTACAATAGTTTGATAGTGTTCCAAATTGAGATTTCCTTTTAAGAAAGTGAGATGTACATAATCATTATTTTTATTTTCCAATTTCCTTAAGTCATTTCTTACCACTCAGGGCTGTATTGCTTTAGTTCAGCCTTCATAACAATAATAATAGTCTCCATACATTACAGAATTGTCTGACTATATCAGCTGCAACTCTCCTGGGCTGTGTGTTACAGCACTGCACACTTTCCACTATGTCCCATTGCATTTTCAAACCACAATATAGAAATTCCTAATGCTCATGAAATATAAGATCACGCCTCATTTACAAATGTAATTTGGATTTAGGGCAGTCCCCCCTCTCATTTAGACTGCTACTCTCTTTCTCCATCTCCATCTCCATCTCCATCTCCATCTCCATCTCCATCTCCATCTCCATCTCCATCTCCATCTCCATCTCCCTCTCTCTCTCTCTCTCTCTCTCTCTCTCTCTCTCTCTCTCTCTCTCTCTCTCTCTCTCTCTCTCTCTCTCTCTCTCTCTCTCTCTCTCTCCCTTCCCTCTTGGCTGATGGAGTGATTAGAGGTTATGAGAGCTGTTGGAGATTAGTCAAGCAGAGAGAGTATAAATTGGCAAGGATGTTTTATCAGAGCATGTCACAATATATGAAAGCAGATGTGCATGCTTGGAGCTGCTCTCCCACATTACACTCGCAGAATAATTGAGATCTTTTTTATTCCTACAGATTACTGCTCTCACTGATCCCGCTGTCACATCAAAGTGAGCACTTCATTCGCCTTGTATGCACGCCAGATCTATTTTGCTTTCATAATGGGCTGATATTACCGCTGCACAAAGAGGATGAAGACATCAGTGTGATAGATAGGCAAAAGATTAAATGGGATCTTTATGACTTCTTTGATCATCAGTTTTGACTACATGATCAGATGAGCCAAGTTGGGTGCTGATTTGTTCTTTATTAGACGCAAACATTAGCCAGAGTCAACCAAGCTTGGGCTGATGCTCCATATTTAAGGTGGATCTTGACAGTTATCCCCTTCATCTTATTTATGGAATGGAAGTAAGCACATTCCTTTAACGATCATTCAACAGCACTTGTTTTTGACTGTGTAATGGCAGAAAAAATCTTAGCCTCCACAAAGGAGATTGTGCTGAAATGTTGTATAGTAAGTTTTTTTTTTTTTTTTGTTTGTTTTTTAAATAATTCTATAAGGGGGGGACATGGTGGCTTAGTGGTTAGCACGTTTGCCTCACACCTCCAGGGTTGGGGGTTTGATTCCTGCCTCCGCCATGTGTGTGTGGAGTTTGCATGTTCTCCCCGTGCCTTGAGGGTTTCCTCCAGGTACTCCGGTTTCCTCCCACAGTCCAAAGACATGCATTGTAGGTTGATTGGCATCTCTAAATTGTCCGTAGTGTGTGATTGTGTGAGTGAATGAGAGTGTGTGTGTGTACCCTGCGATGGGTTGGCACTCCGTCCAGGGTGTATCCTGCCTTGATGCCCAATGACGCCTGAGATAGGCACAGGCTCCCCGTGACCCGAGTATAGATCGGATAAGCGGTAGACAATGAATGAATGAATAATTCTATAATAAAATAAAAACAATATAGAGAAAGAAATCATGTATGAAGGAAGATATAGTATTGTGGGTAAACTAAATACAATTTATTGTTTTATGTTTCATGTTACTCTGTTCTTTTGGATAGACTACATTTACAATTAAAACTTTTAAATAGTTCTATAAAAGCTTGGGATGTCAGGATTAAGGTGAATTTAAATGTTATTTTGCGCTCATCACTTCCTTCTCATGTTAACCTAAAATAAACAAAGTGTCTGTGAGGTGGGTCTGTGGCTCATACTGCACACAGTCACAGAAACACATTAAACCAGTCTCCTCTCCACACCAAGCGCATATTCCCTCAACAGAATCTGAAATTCCACCTTAAAATGGGTCGGATAAATGAGATTTTTTCATATCAAAGCTTGGGCACTCAGCACTGACAGATACTAATGTCTGAATCAGCGTCCCAAACCAAACTGGGCCGTTGCTCTTGTTGGCCGTCGAAATGTCACCTGTTCCCATTCAGCGATTTGCATAATGCAAAGTTTCTCACTCGTAAAATACAGATTAAGAGGGGAGATGGGGAGCCATTCGTAAAGCAGAGTCATTTCAGAGCCCTAGCCCCTAGTGATTAACTCACTCACCACCATGGCCGCTGAAATGTTAACGCTAAAGTATTAATTACATGCCCACAGACCAGTCGGCCGTGCCATAATGACCTCTGCTTGCCGGAGTGCATGAGTGCATGTGTCATAATCACAGTGTGAAATAGCGCAGCACATGACTACTACCTGCTCTGAATGGAACTGCCGTTTCAGGAAAGGTCTGGGTGAAATCTGAAATTCTGCTCTGTGGGGTTTTTGTTGCTGTTGTTGTTGTTGCTTAAATGCTTGTAGGGAAAAAAAAAGATCTGCACCACTGCCCAAAATGTGATATCTATCACATGATGTATGTAAAGGAGAATCTTTGATCCAGTATCTACAGTATTATTATCTCAACACTCCCTTTCTTCTTCTTCACTATGTGATTTTGGTGTTATGCCCTTTAATTGAGAGGATTTGCATTCACAAGTAAAATTCTCATTGCTGATCGTTTGAAAAAACAAATGTAGTTAAGGTTAAGTTTTAACCACACCTAAAAGTGTGGTGTGTGTGTGTTGGGGGTTGGCTATATTAAATAAATTATTATAAAAATGAGTTATTTTGATATTACTAGAAATCAATAAGAGATCATCCGAAGATGAAGTGGGATCTTTTGACTGGTGTTTTTAGATTTTCTTTCAGCCGTGTATAAAAATCAGCTTTATTCTCATCTCTCTCTTTCATTCAGAACTTGGAGAAATTACGCTGTCAGATCTAATCATGGTGTGAACCTCTGAGGTACTTATGAGGCGTCGTCCCAAAAGTGCCGTACTGGGACCTCACTTGTCTTCTTGACAGCCTAACAATGGCCTTATTCAGAACTCCCATGGTTGGCCCACTACATACTAAACACATGGAAGAGAAGTGTGGAAGAGGGATCATGAGGAGTGGCGTACAGCTTTGTGTGTGATAGAAGCCATTACGAATGTTCTTCTGCAGCTTAATTCGACTAAATCCGAGTGTTAAGTGACACCTGACTGCAGACTTCTGAAATGGTAGCCTTATTAAGGGAATGAGAGACCTTCCATCCCTGGTACTGCATGCAAGGATTGCTGCCGCTGCAGCGATAACGCTCAGTGACTGATAAAGTCGAGCAGTAATGGCTTTTTACTAATGAGAAAAGTGTCGCTGATTATGACGAATAGCCTTGGACCAACAGGCTAAGCTGCTACACAGGCCTCCAATTGTTAGCGAGGCGGGGTTTTGCATTTCATTACGGCTTCACTGATGTACAGCCTCAGCCTTCACTGTGTTGTGTTTACTAACAGCTTGCAAACTGTTCGCTAACAGATTGCTACTGTTTTTACAATTTTATTTAGTCTCATAATTTCCTGTGAAAGTGAAACAGTGATTCACTTAAATACTATACTTTGGTCGCTTTATGAATCTAGTTTTGGTATGATTGGTTGACTTTGGCCTCTAGTCCCATGTAAATGTACATGCCTAGAATCAAAGGCTATATTATTAATGAAATTGATCCACATTAACAATTTAGAGATGTTGGAATCATTTAGTAATAATTGTATGAATGTCAGAGAAGTAATGTAATAAAAATTGCACACTGTGATTGCAAATTAGTCTCATGTGAATATAAAGGTGCCAACTATACACTTATTATTGAGCATGTATTTAACTGATTCATCTTTTATTTGCAATTATGGTGACTATTTATTTGAATCGAGTTACTGGACTCTGGATAGTCACATAAAAGCTCAACATATTTCAACAAATGGGTTTTTTGAGCAGTAGTTTTGTTTATTAAGCTCATTTAGCCTTTTTTGACCTCCTCTTAGCATGTTTACCATGAAATAATAAATGGGTCTGTGGAAATATGTAATAAATCAATTCATCACACACAGGCAAGCATCAATTAATCACGGTGTCATGGATAATTCCGGCTGTATAAATCATATATATGTATATCAGAGCGGATGGCTACGCTTCAAAGTTTAAAAAAAAAACCTTAAATATACTAATATGGAGATTCATACTATTCCTAGATTTTGTACTATTTTGGAGTAAGGGATAATAATTATGGAAAGAAAGCCATTCAGAAATCTTTGGTTAAATGATGTACTATGCTTCTCTATTTTGCAATTTGGTTATACAGAAATATTTTGCAGTTCAGCTTTTTCACTAATATGGTTTTACAACACCTATATTTTATCACCCCTAAACAATACTCTTGCTTTTTTGTCTGGTTATAAATAAAAAAAATCATTTTATTACCAAAATCTTATTCTTGAGCTTATTTATTATAAGAAATAGCTGTGGCTTAACATGGTGTGTTTGTACACCACACAAGACTGAATAGTTTTAGCATAACTATTATAACTGCCACGTGGGGATAATATAAATCTCTCTGTGCAAACGTCACTTCATAGAACCGCTGCTTGTGTTATGCTTGTGTTGTGGCATGCTGTGTGTTTTTTTTGACCTGGAGGTGTATTTGAACAGATTGTTGTAGCCCTTCAGATTCCAGGGTTAAACAAATACTACTGGGCTACTGTTTGAGAGATCACTTTTGGCGGGTAACCAACGCATACATTACAGCTGCATTAGGGTATGCGCCTGTCGTTGCCATTACAGGCTTGCACTTTGGGGAGCATGTGTGCAGTGAGGGTCAGAGAAGAGGGCAGAGCTCATAAACGTCCCTGAAAGAAGGCAAATAATGAAATCCCTGATGTGGAACGGCCGTTGAAAAGCTTATTTATGTAAATAAGGCTAGGTTCATTTGCATAAGGTTTGAATAGTACAAAACTGGACTAATACACACCATTCACTTAAAGTGGACTAGATAAAAAATAATAATGCACATACATATGTACACGTTTGGATATACATGCAAATAAACACGCTCACAGTGTGGTTACATTGTTCTCAAAGTAGGATCTGAGCTAGCTCAAAATACTGAGAAATAAATCCAGAGGTCTGTGGATTTTGCATTTTGTTACATTGTGAGAGTGTGTATATGTGTATATATGTATATATAATGTATTATATATGTCTTATGGATATTTTCCTAGATATTTCTCTATACATTTTTATAATTAGTCTAATATTTGAATAATTCAATCATTTATATGATTGAATAATTGGATTGTGTTCATAAAATAAACCAGTGCTTGTTGTTTGCATTGAAAAAGGCTGCAAAATATTTCAGAGTCTCTGTAGCCTCTATAGGCTACTCTGTGCTATAGGTTTGATTCTCTTCTTCTTCTTCTTCCTCTTCTTCTTCTTCTTCTTCTTCTTCTTCTTCTTCTTCTTCTTCTTCCCTGTGATCTGAATATCAACCCGACAGAAGCAACACAATATTAACCGATCACGTTTGATAGATGAAGCATGGAAATTAGCGTCGGAGTTAAAGTGATAACTTCAACCACACACTAACATCCCATTATGGCAAGCTTAATTGATGAGCTCATTAGGATCATTATTAGAGAAATTGATTTCAAATAGGCACTTAAATCCAGCCTGCTAAAAAGGTGGAGGAGAAGCCTTGCACAGTGCACACTAAAGTAGCTAAAATACATAATGGAGCAAGTAATTGAATAGGCTTTGTTTAATTAATTCTTTGAACAGAACAGAATGCAGTCATTTAATAAGTTGCTATATATGTAGTTGAAACATTTGCACCAAATCAACCCTCCAACAGCTTAGCAACATTAATGACTGCTCATTGTGTGTGTCGGGCTACAATTTATTAATTAACCCTAATCTTAGACATTTAATTGCTCGTGTGAAATGGTTAATTATACATTTACCATGTACCTCTTGATCAGTACAGCACAGAATTGCATTGTGTCTATTTTCTGTTTCTAAATGAACATAAATGAACAGCAATACCTTTGCTCGACAAATGATACCAGCATCTTTGTTATTTCCAACTTTTCTTTATTTCTTATGTAATTTTCTGTGTCTTTGGTCTCTGATTCCATACAGGCTCAATTTTACAATAGCCTTTTAGTTTTATTACTCAGTTAAGGGGTGGACGCTCTCCATAAACTCTGTTATTGAAGCAATTACAGTGGCCTTTAGATTCCTCCTTTATTATCTTTGTGCCCTGAATTTGTTTCCTCCTCAGGTTTACGATGATGTCATTCATACCCTGAAGATCTCATCTGGACTACAAGTCAAATTTAGAATCACAACTTGTCTCAGATCATTCAGGCTCACAACACTGTCAATGAGTGATTAACATAAAGAAGACCCTCATTATACATATATATATATATATATATATATATATATATATATATATATATATATATATATATATATATATATATATATATATATATATAAGCACTTTGCTTGCACAGCTGATGAATTCCAGCAAAGTAGCAGGAAATGAAAAGTCATATGCATATAATCCAGGCAAGCTCGTTATGGACAGTAAACTCTACTGTTATTTTTATTTTTACTACCATAATAATTGTTTTAGTCTTTATATGAAATGATTTAAAAATACTTAACAAAAAAAGGGATTAGATCCAAACGTCTTTGAATAGGTCCAAGATTGTGTATCTATTCTTACAACACAACACAACATAACACAATAAGGGACACTCTGTATTTGAGTAGTAGTAGTAGTAGTCTTTTAGTGGGCAGGTGATTGTAGGTTTTGCTGTGTTTGTACAGATAAACAAAATTTGCAGCATTTTTAATTGCACCTTGTAGCACCAACACTTGTTAAACTGAGGAAACCTCTGTTCCAGGGAAATGTATGTGATGGATTGTGGACACAGTCCAGCCCTAAATGTGACTTTCTATCCAAAACTCAGCACACATCTCAACTGTATCATCTTCTTATAGTTCATCAGCAGCTGGAACAGAATTTATTCCACCAGACAGTCTTTAAAATGATATTGAGAATTATAAATTAATGATTCTTCTGTTTACCTTTTAAAGCTATAAGCAGTAGATTAGTTTCTGCAATCTGTGAAGCATACTTTATGCTGTAACTTTCTTCATTTTGTTTTACTTGTACAAGTGTTCAGAAGGAAGATAGAAAAAAAAATCCTCTCTTTAGACATATAATAAAGATTGTTTGCCACTAGTGGGACATGAACCATTATTAAAGCTTTACTCCTTTTCAGGAGCGCCACTAAATCTTGTGTGGTCTTCTTTAAGCCACAGGAAGTCCATCTCCAACTGTCCCCCTTCAGTTGATTCGATGTGTTTAAATTGGATCCTGGGTGCATTGATATTTCAGCTATCCATATTGTGCTCTGAGTAAGGATTACACGTTTAGAGGGAACAGATCGTTCGCCGGCATAAAGGTGGTCTCAGCTTGGCGGAGCCCTTATCAGCTGAGCAAAGACTCCCATGAATTCAGAACACTAAAATCCCATTTAATTGAATTTCTTTTTAGACATACAAGCTTGGAGTTTTTTGGCATTCAATTTAACTTGGCCTTTCGTGGCGCTTAAATTCCTCCCATCATAAAAGGGCAGGCCACAAAGGAACTTGCAAATACCTTATTTATCAAATAGCTTTTTTGCACTGTCTGTCTCCTCCATGTCAGTTATTATATCATTTCAATGAATACTTGCTGGAAATGGGGTTATCAGTGGAAAAAATATAAATTTCTTTCAAGGACTGATTTAGTGTGTTTAAAAAAACTTGCTGGGAGGCTATTCAGAGCAGCGCTACTTTGCCAACAAGCAGCACATCATGAACGAGTGGTATAGCTGATGCTATCTCCCTGCTCTGATGTATGTAATGTAGTGTCATTGAGCGTTTTTGGAGTGTGGTGAGCTTCTGTTCAATGTGCGGCTCTTAACAAATGTGAAGCAGGTCACAACACGGTGCAGATTGTGTCAGCCGAGGCAGTTTATTCAGCAAGGCAGTGCTATTCATAACCTGTATCTCACATTCACATGCCTAGAGGGAATATCATTTTTTTCACTTCCAAAAATGATAAAGAACACACAAAAGTGGTGAGGGCCAGCTGCTGGAGTACATTTGAATTAGTCTGGAATCAAAAACTGTACTTGCACTAACACTATCATACACACTGCCCTTCACATGTGATTTTTCATGTTTTATAGGTAAAAAAAAAAAAAGCAATGAATCTGTGACTGTTGGGTGTAAAATATATATATATATATATATATATATATATATATATATATATATATATATATATAAAAAAAAAAAAAATTCTAGCATAAACTTTGTGAAATTTATTGTCTTAAATGGGTTGTATTTGTATTTTTAAGCTGAGGTTTACTTTTATTCATAACATAACAGAGTACACTTTCATTCCAAAGGGGGCATTTTAAATGTTAAACTGTTAATGCATCATACATATAGTCATTTAGTTAAGAATTATTTTATTTGTTATAATCCAGTCCTCTATATATGATAGTAGAATGAGGAATACGTGTTTATTATATTCTCGAAGACTACTGTAAGTTTTTTTTTTTTTTTTGAAGAGAATGAGCTACAGCATTCTGTAATTGCAAATCCTTTCATATGCATTTACACATCAGCACTTGGATCCATTTTGTTGATGTTTACATTCCCTCTATTTTGAAAGTATTTGTCTTGCTGAATGACTTCCTCTTTAATGAAATCCTTGACTGCTTTAGTGTGGAGTGTGATTTAAGCACATTGCGGATGGCTATGATTCAAAAACTTGGTTCTGGCTTAGCATTACACCTTATCTGAAAGCTCTTCATGCACAGTTGCCCAAATGACGCTTTAATGGCCCACTGTAAGGGCTACTTATTTGATACCTGTATCCAATGGCTAATGAGGATAAGGTGTGTGTGTGTGTGTGTCTTCGGGGGGGGGGGGGTTCATGAAAGAAACTTAGTGAAGACAGACACCCTATTTTACTATTTCATGCTGTATTTTATATTTAGTTTTATGTTTTGTTATATTACAGTTTGGGCTGAATTTGTGTAGCTGAACTCAATTTCACTAGTTCTTTATTTTCACTAGTTTCTGTTTACAGTATATATGTGCTTCTAAATGTAGCCTTTGAGAAATTTGGCAAATGTTTCTTTTCTTTTTTTTCCAAACCAAGAAGTGAGGAAAAATCAAATCCAAGAATTTGACATTTCTCTAAGTGTGTAATTAACACTGTGCATCTATAAAGGAGTTGCTAGACAATAGGCAGCTTGTACAAAGAGATCAGCCAACACCAAAGAGGTAAATTCACACTTTTTCAAATCACTTTGTATTAATAATTACTCTGTATTAATCCACACAGATTAATAGTCTAGTCATATAGTGGAACACAGTGACACTTCATGTTGTAGACTCATTTTTTCCCACCAACTAGAGCAGTGGTATTCAACTAAAATGACTGAAGGTCACTGATAATAAAATTTCTTGGTTACAAACTGCCAGATAAGCTGAATGATGATCCTTTTAACATGCAATTATCAGTGATTAGGTTATGGCTATAAATAAGAACTCAGTTTACAGTACTCATGTTTTGTCACACAGGCACTTCACATTATGACTAGCATTTTCACTGCTAGCTTTTTTTTAAACAAGCGAATGTCACTTCAGTAATCAGACCAAAGGGAATATAAAAAATGAATACATAACTAATCTATGAAATTCTGTGAAAAAGCTTCAGCTAAATAAAAAAGCAAATGAATAATAAATGCATGTGGATAGCTGCAACACGCCTCAGCAGAGGATCTGAGCAGAGGCCATGGCTCATATTTAATTTCACTGAAATACATGCAATTTTTTTTCATCTATAATTGGTTCTGCTACAGTATATTTTAGTGTTAAGTTCATGCCAGTGAAATACTTTACTGGGTTTGCACTCAAGCAGCGGTCCACCAGTTGATGACCTTTGATATTGAATATAAAGACAAGCAGCTTTGCCTTCCCCGGGGTCAGCAGCAAAGATTTAAAGAAGCAGCTTCCACCACTTTACTTGTCTGCCATCTTAGCCTTAGCTACATGAACTTTTAGATGAAATGACAGAAATACAAATGCATTTTTCTGGTTGACCCTAAGCAAGAATATCTAAATCTTGTTTATGGTCAACATACATGAGTTTGAGGTAGTGTTAATACTCAGGAATTCAAAAGACTAGTCACACATAGCAGCCACAGACTCACCAAAACTGAAGAGTTGAATATTGGAAAAATTTTCTAATTTTCTAAATTTTCTAATTCTCAGCTGGCCGGTTTGGGTGACTGTGCCCATGATAGCCTCAGATTCTTGCTCTTGGCTGACAAGAGTGGAGCCAGCTCTGGTGGTCTGCTGCTGTTGTAGCCCATCTACCTCAATGTTTGATGTTCACCAAGGTAGTAAAGAGTGTTTATTTGAGCTACTATAGACTTCCTGTCAGCTCAAACCAGTCTGGTCATTCTCCTTTGAACTCTCTCATCAACAAGGTGTTTTAGCCTGCAGACTGTTGGGTGTGATAATTCCAGGGAACCATTGGTTTCTGAAATACTCAACCCATCTGGTACCAAAACTGTGGCAGGGTTAAAGTCTATGACATCACACTTCTTCATTTTGATTTTTGATGTGAACATTACCTGAAGATGATTTTTGAAATGTTACAAATTCTGCATTTGTGGGGAAAGAGATTTCATGTGGCATCTAAAAGCATGTAATAAATAAGCTCAGGTCAAGGACAGTCTCAGCATGTGCACCGTTCAGTGAATTTTACCAAGTCTTTCCAATATCATGGTGCCCTAACATGCTCTCTGTGAGAGAACTGACAGAAACAAGCTGCACGCCAAGACATTAATGCCACCAGTATGGCATGCTCCCCTGGTGAAAACCTAAGTGATATCCACATCATTGGCCAGCTCTGTTATTCAGCCCAGGGTCAGTGACTTTCTGACCTGACCACATGCAGCACCCTGGAGAGGCTTGGCCAACAGTGGAAGCCTAGTGGTCACCTCATCAGTGTCTAATGCGTTTGCTCACCTTCAGAGAAAGGAGGCCGAAAGACTATGAATTATTACAATCCCAGTCAATCTTGGCATGCTGGCAGTGAGCTCTGAAGTGTGAAGGCTTTTGTCTGCTGTTTAAGTTACCATGGAAGATGAAATAGTCACAGCACCATGGCGACTTGGCCCGACACTCCCTTATCGGCCCCAGCTTGTATCTTCTATCTTCAGAGAATGTTTTGTCTTTTTATGTGCTATCACCATTGTATAAATGGAAAAATAGGAATCTCATTTCTCTCGCCTTGGTTTTTGGCCTGCCTGTTTTTTGCTTGTGATGGAAGTGATGCCAAGAGAAGATGAGCAAGTGGCACTGTGCCAGACCACAACATTGCATCACTCACTGCCTTCTCAGTGCCAGTCACCTGGTACCATGTCATGGCAGACACAGAAGATGAAAAGAGAAGCCATCTTTTCCATCTTACATTTGAAGGCAGTGCTTTCTTGTTTACACTGTGCATTGTCATTTGTTAAGCATTAACTTATGCACTGTATTAGCCGATAAAATACGGAATCATTTCTAAATGACAGTTAATAGAAATATTAATGGTGATTAATGATCAATTGTGGTATTGTTCACACATATGCACAAACGGCTGAGTTGTCCAGCACAGCTATTCCTTATGGGGAATAATCTCAAATTGGATCTTTTTTTTTTAATTATTTGTAAAGCCCGGTCATTTTGAGAAAAAGAATTCAATAGTTATGAAGCAGAAATAATAGCCCCATGGCCTGTGAGGTTCTATATCTCTGTGTGGTTTTAACTTTATCTCTCTCTAGTAAGAGCTCAGTGCATCCTGATCGCGAGTATAACAGGAGAAAGTTTGCCATTAATCTAAGTCTGCCCAAGGCATTGTTTGCATGCACCCACTTTTGGAAGATGCATCACACTGATTTGTGTCAAGGTAGAAACATGGAGTTTCTTTCTTTTAGTCACCACTTGATGATCATAGAAGATATATGTGTATCATATAATTTACTTAGAATTCACCACACAGTAGTGTTTAGATGGTTTAGATAGGAGATGTTAGATAACATTTGGTATTTCTGTTGCTATCTTTGCTGAAAAAGCATGTCCAGATTCTACTATATATTTTATTTTAAATTAGTCAGTTAATAAAAAATAAGCAGTTAAGAGAAAAAAATCAGCAAAGGTGAGTTTTCTATGCTATATATTTTCAGTATGTATGTGAGCAGTGCAGGTATTGCAGCCATTTAGTCACTGCTCATTTTTTTTCAAAATGGATGTAACTTTTTTCTCCTTGCTGCAGCATATTCACATAACATTAAACAAGTATAGATTTAGCTGGAGGGCTCTATTCCCTAGCCATGACTGGAGGCAGTAAGTTTAGTGATTTCATAAAAATTGATTCTTTGCTCAGATCAGCACATGATACAGGGGCACGCAGCGGGTGGCGTTGCTGCCTCACAGCTCCAGGGTGCCCGGGTCGATCGAGAGCTCAAGTTACTGTCTGTTTGGAGTTTCACATGTTTTCTTGTTTGTATAGGTTTCCACCAGGTTCTCTGTTTTCCTTCCATCTTCCAAAAACACCTCAGTAAGTAGACTATTTACTCAAATTGTCCCTCAGTGTGAGTGAGGGTACAAATGTTTGTGGTGCGTCCAAATTTGTCACAGTGGGACACACAAATATAAACTGTTTAAACAACGAATACCAACTTTATTTGGTAAAAAAAAAATAAAAAATCTAATGTTATTTGACAATTCTTAGGTCTTAGCTGGTAACTGGGTTTCACCGGCAGATCTACATTTGTTGACATGGAGAATTAATAGTAAATTTAGATCACTGCATTAACAGAAAGGTATATTACTACATATTTTCTACTAAGGTTAGTTTTCCTTAGAGCCTGGTTCAAAATATTTGTTATTAACTATATAGCTATTTACAATTTTTCACCTTTAGGCATTACACCATGCCAAGAATGAACCAGATGAGTGCGTAAAAATCTTCAGAGGTACATTTATAGAATTTGTTGCTTATCAGGAGGTCCTGATACCTTTCTTACCCTGTTCAAACTGTAAGAGTAGCCTAATCAACTTTTTCTGCAAACATTAGAGGCCCATTGCTGATAAAGCCATTAACAGTTCACTTAGCTTAACACTTCAATGTTTTCAGTTAATACACCATTTGAAATTTAGTCTACATTATCATTAAAAGCTCTTTAGGCTCCCATTAAGTATGAATTGCTCTTGAGGACTCATATAATCATGGATTGCAAAGACAATTTAATCATGCTTTCTCATGACTGGTGGGAGATTTTAGAGTATATGTGATTTAAATGCAAGTTTAATGTAATGCCCTATGACTTGTTTATACAAATTACTTTCTGGTGATCTGTTTATTTAAATTGTTGATGTCAGAAATCATGTTGTTAGAAAGGAACTGATCTATTAGCCAAACTACTAAAATTTGAAAGTGAAAAGATATACCCTTATCTGACTACTTTAATAGGAACACCTGTACACCTGGTCATTCATGCAATTATCCAGTCAGCTAATCATGTAGAGGCAGCACAATGTATAACTTCATGCAGGTACAGGCCAAGAGTTTCAGTTAATGTTCACATCAAGCATCAGAAAAAGGAAATGAGATCTCAGTAAATTTGTCTGCTGGCTTGATTATTTCAGAAACTGCTGATCTCCTGGGATCAGGTTCAACAGTGTCTAGAGTTTACAAAATGATGTGAAAACCAAAAACATCCAGTGGGCAGATTTTCTGTGGATTGCGTCATTAATAAGAGAATGACGAGAGTGGTTCAAGCTAGAACGAATACCAGGGTAACACTCTTACCAATCAATTAGCACTCTTTTTCAGGTTTCACTCCTGTAAGCATGAAATCAGAGTCTGCACTGAGCCCAGACTCACCCAAACCACACAGTTCAAGACTGGAAAAAGATTTTCCCATTTCTGATATTTGATGTGAACATTAACTGAAACACTGGACTTGTATATACATGATTTGATGCATTGTGCTGCTGCCGTATAATTGGCAGATTTGATAAGTGCATGAATGGGCAGTGATACAAGTGTTTCTATTAAAGTTGCCAGTGAGTGTCAGTGTGATGTAGCGTTCCATTCCAATCTATTCTCGGCATCTCAGGCATCATCGGGCATCAAGGCAGGATACACCCTGGACGGAGTGCCAACCCATCGCAGGACACACACACACACACACACTCATTGTGTCACTCATGCAATCACACACTACGTGACTCCAGTCAGCCTAGAAGCATGTCTTTGGACTGTGGGAGGAAACTGGAGCACGCAGTGGAAACCCACCAAGCACGGGGAGAACATGCAAACTCCACACAAATAGTGAGCGGGAGCAAGACTCGAAACCAGGAAGCTGGAGGTGTGAGGCAAACGTGCTAACCACTAAGCTACCATGCCGTCTGTGATGTAATGAATATAAAAACAATTCATGTCCAGAATATAGATGTTATGTGGAAATGTGCTTGGCTTAATTTGCTGTATATGCGTGTAGCTTCTCAGATCTTGAACTTTAAGTCTTGCCTGAATTTCTTCCCCACATAAAATAGTTCTGAGTAAAACCTTATACTTTCTCTAAGTCCTTTCAGCTCATCACATGTTCAAATGATCCATGATATCGGCAGCTTTATGCCTGCTGTGTACCCAGCCTTCTTATCTCCATATAGGGTTTTAGTCAATAAGCAATTAGCATTTTATGACAAACTGCTCACTAACATCTAGGGAGTTTGGCAGGTTGCCATCAGAGATGGTTTTTATAGTGCGATTCCAGTCAGGTCTGAGAGACGGAGGTCGATGTTTATTGCCATGGCAATTACATGCCCTCTAAATGTTCATAAAAAATAATTTAACATGAGAGGCAATTAAGCTGCTGTTTACTCACTAACAAAGGAGGCTAAATGAGCAGGTAAATGATAAAATCAAGAAAGCATGTCCTTTATTAGTTTTATTTTGACTTAATGCTTTGATGCTGCTTTTTCTTAATTTTAATCATTAGTGTGTATCTTCAACTAAATTTTACTAACAGCGAAGAAATGACTGGTTTATGTGTCGTATAGTCTAAAAAAAATAGTTCTACCGTGGTTAAATAGAGTATTGATTAGTAGTCACCACATAGCATGGCTGTAAGTGCTTGACTAAAACATTTGGGAAATTGTTTTAAAAACCTTTTTAAATACAATCACTAACTAGAATTACAAATATGTACGATTCTAATCTTTTCCACCCAGTGACTTTTCTCAGAGCCTGAACTGGTGGCAGGATTCAGTGCTAAGTCTGTGGGCCACCTTATTTTCCCTCTCCGGGCTGGAGCTTAGAGCTCTGCCTTCCCAGCTGCTTAATAGCACACTGACAGCAAAGGAATAATTCACAAGTGGAGCTAATCAAAGGTGAAAAGGGAGAATCAGTAAACGTCGTATCCTTTTGCCACTTTCATCAATCCAGCTAACTGAATTTGAACTAAAGCTGAGCAAATTTTACGGGGGAAGGAAATTAATATGTAACACATCTGAGGTCTGGCCAGAGGCGGCAGAATTGGAAAAGTCTGCATTATATCAGAGGGGCAGATTATTGGAAAGACAATTGGGGCCGTCGGTGTAATCAGAAAACAGTGAGGTGTGTCTATCTTATGATGACACTGTGACCTAGTGGGCTCATGGCGAAGGAAATTTTTTCTCCCTTTTTTCAATTCAATCACTTGGGCCATCCGCCCCGCCGTGCGAATCTGTTGGTCCCCACACATGACAGTACCAATTCAATTACCTTGAAAATGGATACATATTCAGGGTCTAAGAGCGAGCCGCGAACAATGCTGAGAGAGAGGAGAGAAGACAAAGAAATCCACATTTACCCTGTAATAAGTTTCATTTGGAGTCGGTTTGAAAACAATTCGCCTGTGCATTTGTCCCTGTCAGATCACATTATCCGCAAATGAAGTTTACAAAATATCAATTCGATTTCTATAACAGGAGCCTGTGGCAAAACACATTGGGAGTTGAATTGACCATATCATAACATCTGAGGGGCCCCTGGTGGCTTTCAAATATTTTCAGTCAGAGGCAATCAAAACCAGAGCGGCTCATGCTAATCTGTTCAATTTCATCCTTTAGACTGGTGTCTTTTCCCCCATAAACACACACCATTTCACTCAGGAAAAAGCTCAGCAGCATGGCTCACAGGGGCCAACCAGAGGCGACCTTGCAACTATTGTGACTTTTTTTTTTTATTTGCTCCTTTGCTCCAGACACATTTTAAGGGCAGTGTATTTCTTCCTCATACGTTTTGTCTTTTTTTCCTATTATCAATTTTGGAGGAAAGAACAGAAGATTAGATTCAGTGGGTAATACTATCTTTTCACTTTCTTTACACTTTACTTAGAGAATTTATTTTCTTTGAAGGAGAGAGGGTTCATGGTACTCATTTTGCTGCGGTGTTAAATAGCCTGTTACTTCAGATATGTCAGTACCTCTGTGCCTATTCAAATACTTTGGTAATCTTTGTTGTTATCCTGTTGCCTGAGTGTAAGTCTCTGAAGTGGGATGTAAGTAATTAACAAATATCACCAGGTCTAGCTTTATCCTTTTTAATAAATGGCCATGTCACTAATACAGACCAGGAAAATGCAGAGGATAAATTGAAATTTGTAATTAGGTAATTTATCCAAATAATAAATGTTTATAAATGTTTACACCTGCTAATATACCATGTGATTATTTCATATTTATTCAGGACAGAATTGCCAGCTACGTCTTTTGAATTACATGGAAATTGTTTGGACACTAACATGGATTTTATTATCTAATGGAATAAGGGATTTGGGTCTCTGTATTTAGTCCACTCTATTTGCTCTCCCTAGGAGGTCTTTGTGGAGCGTGAAGATCGCATTTTGTCCTGAAGCTGGCACCAATATTTAAGCTTTTGCTGTTGTTGTTATTGGTATTATTCACACTCTCGTTTTTCCAGTCACTAATGTGTCTGACTGAGTGCTGAAGATTACAAATTAAAGATCTGAAACTTCCTTGGTGTGTCTCAGTTGGAAACACAAAGTGCTGTTGCCTCTGAATACTGTCAAAATAGCTTGCCGTATTATGAAATTATTCACAGATACAGGCTGTAATTATCACCGCCTCAGCCGTGTGCTCGGCCAGCACACAAAAATGTCTTTAAAAATGGTGTTTAACAAATCAATTTGAGAATGCTTACCTTGTAAACTCTGCGATTGTTCCAGTCACTCCTGATCAGACACTGCTGAGTGTTCATCTATTACAGTCCTAACAAACAGAGCAGCCGTGTGGAAATGTGTAATTGGGAAAATATCAAAGAGACAGCATGGTTGTAGCTTTTCTATTGATTCTAGGTGCTTTCTTTTAGCCTTCTAGCAAGCGCTCTCAGTTTGTATCATTAATTGTCCTAGTTTTCCATGAATATGCCATCATTCAATACACACTGTGTAATTCAGGAGTGAAAAATCTTTCAAGTGAACAGGATGATAAGAAAAATCTGAATGTTTTATGTTTTATGTAAAGCACTTGATAGTAGTATATAGACATAGATGTGCTTTTTGCCTTCTAGCATTAAAGATCAGTTTTCTGCATTCAAATTAAATACTAGCGCACACTTACGGTACATTAGTAAGTTTTCATTGCAGAAACTTCATTATCTGAGCAATTTAGTTGATAACTTGTGTTAATCTGCATCACTCCCTTAACATTTCATAGTACATAATGGACATAACAGTAAGGGAGGGTTTTGTTTAAGTGATAATGTTGATCTACAATCAAGGGCGTAAGTGCATTATATAGGCGTTCAGATGGTGTTTCAATATATGAAAGCAATGAGACCATGCACATATTGAAAGTAGTCTAGGACTTCAGCCATACCACAAGAAAGTGCAGATTTGACCTGAGAGGCATTTGCATGTTAAGTGCAGTCAATCTGAATTGATCAGAGCCAAATTAAATGCAATGGGTTTCAATATTTTCCCTGTTCGCACATTAGCCTTCTATGTGCAACATATGGATGTATTGAATTCAGATTAGTAACCTAAGCATGGACTTAGACAAAGAGGAACTTATCTTTAATTAAAATCATGCAGGTAGACCCTAAGTCCTATTCTGGGGAGGTTGCTGTATTTAGAATTGCTAAAGGCTGTTCACTTCATGTCTTTTACTCAAGCAGTCCTCAATACTCATGCAACTCACGTGTGAAGTTTGAATCTGTTCTTACTTTGCTAAAGGTATAACTCTGCTATAAATCATGATATCTATTACAAAAGTGTGAATAAAGTGATCTTTCTCTACATTACACAGGAAATATAGGTTGGTGGTTTTAAGGTTTGCTATTTTAATGATGGCATCCTCCATCCTGCCACACGCACATCCCCATGGCTATATCAAAGTCAGAGGACGGAAAGTGAGGGGAAATGAGGAAAAAGGGAATAAATGCGAGTGCAGCCACAAATATGTAAAGATACATACTGTCTCAGTCAGTAGGAAATCGCTGAATTGAGAAATGTCTTCCATGATGAAAATGATGAGAGGAGAGCAGAGTAAATGTAGCATACACAGCTCTGATCAGGACATTTCACAAACACCGTTTTCTGTCACTTGGATGTATATTCCTCTGTCTCAGACCATATCATTTACCAGCCTTACTGGAGAATCATGAAACTTGGGGATATCATTCATAATATAGATTTTTCATCACATACCCCCTACCCAATCTTTATACTAACTGTGACTGGTCATGCTATTTAATTCATTAATTAATTAATTGTTTGTTTGTTTTAATTTTTCCCATATAATTTATATTTTACATTTATATATTGCAGTTTGTATACAATATATGGCATCTCTGATAATATCTTTATCCAGCATGTTTATGAGCTAAAAGGAACTCATGTTACCTGTAGGCCCTTAACTAAAGGTTCAGCAGATTAATCAGCTAAATGCCATCTTTACTGGTTCTAATTTTGCTCCCTACAAAACAAAAAATGGCTCTTGAACCTCTTAAACCATTTTCCACTGGGATAGAAACATGACTGAACGTGTTTAAGAGCATTCAGCACAGTATTATTCTTTATTGGCATGTCTGTAAATAGGATAATTTCTGAAATTTAGTCTCAATGAGCCGCCATCGCTTTCCCTGATTTATTGACAAGCGAGCATTGCCTCCCTGCTCGAGATAATTGGAGAAGCCATCTCATTAGATGGGGGAGAGTCTGTGATCTGGAGCAAATCTTGCATGAGAAGATAATTAATTATGAGTGCTGGTGCCACTGTCACAAGGAATGCACCCAAATCAGAGGCAGTAGAGCTTGGTTCGAGCGTTTCTTCTCATCTGCGCCAAGGCAGTTCACGGAAGTGCAGTCAGGAGTCGCTGATTACTGACAAGTAATTAACAATGTCAACCGAACGGAGAGATGGAATTTATAATAATTATTTCATCAACATGGTGATGATCTTGTAGCGAATCCCATTGCCGAAGAAAGGTTAATTACTTGCCATTGCACAACATCAGAGCAGCAGCTGTGGTACAGCACAAGGCTTGTTTTAACTGTTAGTGAGCTAATTAATTACCAACGCAATTGTGCTTCTTGTGGCATGAAATATTGAAACATTAGTCAGACTAAAAGTAAAACTTATATCCATAAGATATTTTGCAATATTTTGGAACAAAAAGTCTTTCATTAGTGTTTAATCAAAAACATTATATTTGTAACTTTAGTTACAATACCTCACTTTGTGATGCACATCGTCTTTGTTGATATGGTCTCTAGTTGCATTTACTTTTCTCTTTAGTGCCACTGTTTATATGCCTAATGCCCAAGCAAATGTTTGACATTTTAAATATACAAACATTTTATATGATAACAGAATATTACCATCTCCCAGATAGTCTTTAAAGCAGTTACTTCCTATGAACATTTCCTATTTCTGACAAATTACCCTGTAAAAGTGGTTGTTAACCTGTATATTCTGCAAGATCGCAAATAGATTAGTAATTTCAGATTAAAAAATTAGATTAGATTCATACATACTTGATGAGGCTGTGAAGCATTTTTCAGAAGAATTTTGACTATAGACACTGACAGAACTGTTTATCAAGCCTGAGTGACTACTGTACCATATAAACAATGAACTGTAAATAGAAAACAAATGCAAACAGATGTTATGACACATTTAAGCAGGACAAAGCGTTACAGTAGGATTGCCATAGATTATTCTTTCCCTTGGGGTTTGTTCACCCTGCAGGGGTCCACTGAGAGCTTCAGACTCCACTAGTCCTGTAAAATTGGTAAACCATGCCTATTATAAACATTTAAACACAAGGTGTTTTTAAACTAGACAAGCTCTTTGCATTAATGTTAATAAATGAGGAACAATGTTGATATTTTTTGTGTCCTCTCAGCACTGTTTCATATCATTTCATTTCAGTTATGTTAGGGCACTTCAACCCTTATTTGTGCAACAATGCATGAATTGCTTTTGAAAAGGCTCAATAAAGTGATATTTAGATATTAGAGGTTTATAGTTAATTAGCCTTTCCTATTGTGCCTATTTGCTGATAACAGTGTGTGTGTGTGTGTGTGTGTGTGTGTGTGTGTGTGTGTGTGTGTGTGTGTGTGTGTGTGTGTGTGTGTGTGTGTGTGTGTGTGTGTCTGTGTGTGTTGGGGGGGTTGGGTCACTAATCTGCCAGTGAAGGAGAAGTGAGAAAGCTTATATACCATATCTATGGTGAATTTCATGCACCCTTAGCAAGTAATTCTTTATATTTTCCTGATAGCTTGTATGAGAAAAAATGCCAAAAATAACTAATCAGGAAAATTATATAGAGGATATAGAAGCAGAGTGGTTCAGTGAAAAAAAATTAAATCAATAAAGAGAAGACTTGGAAATCCAGCCCTCTTAACATTAACAATTACTGTGATTAACAATGATACTCACAACTCATTTTTCATTACAGAGGAGAAGAGATAAGCTTGTTTATATAGACTAGCTTTTCAACCAATGAGCAATTTATCATGGTGGAGCTCATGAAAGCACATAGCAGCCCACAGCAATTAAAACCCTTCCCTTTGACCTTGTGACAGCCAAGGACCTGAGAGTCCACAAGAAAGTAGAAAGCATTTTGTGGCCATGTTCAAGGATAGCAAATGGACTAAAAATGTGCATATTATGATCCCCTTAATCTGTTTTTTTATTTCAGGAAGAAACTCAGAAGGTATTAACACAATCAAGTTTCATGAGCCTTTTACACAGTAGGCACTGAGGGGGAAAAAATCATTGTTTTTTTGCATTCATTTTCAAGAGACATGAGACATTGTGGCAAGAATAGCTCAAACTAATTCTCTCATTCATTTTTGTGTTTCACTACTGATGTGTTTTATATCTAGAAACCCATGCTTCATTTTCTTTTAATCTGTGCTAGAAAGCCCACCTGGGAAGAAAAGACATTTCTTATACTGAATATGAAACCTGCAAAGCTAAGACATGAATTGTCAACCTAATAGAGTCCCTTTACAACCATTCACTGCAGTCTGTTGAGTCAAACTGGATCTAGAAAAGGTCATCTTGTTCTTAGAATGGGTTCAATTTAAAATCCATAAGACGGACTTTGGAGAAAATGAATCTTAAGGGACTCACACAGCTCTCTTGTTCACAAAGTTATCTGTGAAGAGAGAGCACAACTTTGGTACTCAGTGTGCTATCTGGATGACTGACCATCGTGATCCAGTAAGTGAGGTTGGAATAGACTGAGCACTCGATGGCTAAAAATCATTGTGCAATAGAACTGTGTAGGGCAAAAGCTATTTTATAGTGCAACAAACGATTTACTATAAGCCATGTCCTGCCACAACAACCTGCATTAAAGGGTTAGAAGGTTAGAAAGTGACCCAAATGCGGCTTCTTTATTCTTTTTTGTAGCCTTCTCGTAATAGTGCAAATGCAAAAAAGACTTTTAAAAACAGCAGACAAGTAGCTGTATTCAGATTTGACTACTTAACTCCAAATGTTACTCGTATTCAGTGCATGTTTACGTATTTTAAACAGCATTTCAAGTTGATTTTTGTGCACCACATTCAGAATATGCAAATAAATTGCATGTAGTTCATGCCTACAAGGTTGCCAGATTTTCTTTTCCTTCCTCTTCTTTAAGTAGAGGCATCTAAGTGGTGGTTTTTCAATAGAGGTTAGATCACACCTTTATAGTTTGAAAAAAAAAAAAATGTATAGAAGATGCAGACTGAAAAAGGAAATAGTGTTTTTTTTTTCTTCAGATTACTGATTAGTACTCACTTTTTCGATAAGCAATTTCTCCGATTAAGATTCTGCCTCCTCTGATGTCCTCTGAGCAAAGGACAACCTTTTCATCGACTTTAAAGTCATATTCTTATTAATAAAGTATTACTGAATTATATTTAATGAATGAATTTTGGCCCTGAAAGAAATTCTGTAGTTTTGGAGTATATTCACAGTCCAAAACATTGTGGCATGTTGTGGTTGCATCAAACTGTCTGCCATAGTTGCTGAACATAACATTGTTCCTTTGTGACTCTTAGTTTTTGTTGTGACGTTCAGATCACAATCATATAATCAGCTGCACTACAGCAAGGCTGAAGCAAAAGCATTTTCAAAGACCTGTTTGAAGACATGTTTTTGAGACATCTGTGTAGCACATACGTCTGTATTTATGTCTGAGGTCTGAATCCTGCTGTGCGTAATTTTAGTATTAACTCTTCATGCTGTGTATTTAACTGAACTCCAAATATAGCCCAAGAAGCACTACAATAATGGTTGTTTATCCATCCAATCATGTAGTGTTTCCTGTAGATTTATGACCTCTTTGTTTCCATACTGATATGTAAAACTACTCCTCTGAGCACCTGAGGCATGACATGCTCACCTACAGTATGAAACCCATCCGGCTGAAACATTTTACCAACAATTTTTCAATTTTTGTACTGCATCATTGTAATTACCTGACGATAATTGTTATTATTAGACTCTTTTGATGCGTATTACTGAAGCAAGTGTTCTATTAGGACTTCATTAAGAGACCCTTGACTAAATGGTGATTGACTCCTCATATGTAAATACAGAGCTGAGAGCCAAGTATTTTATCAGACAATTAGAAATAAATAACATCTTAACAGTGTTGACCTGGCACAAAGCCTCGCTGTACCTGCTTTAGATTCCACTTACAGACTGTCTGTCATGGAAAGTAATGAGCCATAAAATTTAATTCAGAAATGATATTACCAAAAAATGATGGAGTGATAGCAGGACACAAAAGGCCTTGGCGTTCGCTGCTCATTTTTACATTTGGCTCCATGTATGCCTATTGATCGCACAGAATCACTTAATATTGCCAAGGATAACACTTCCCGGTGCCTCTTCCCGCCCCTCCCATGGTGAGGCTGGAGAGCTCAGGTACTTATAGTGCGGAATTGACCAATGTGTCTCCATGTAATTACAGGGATTTCCTTATCTCGCTCTATTTGCTGGAGCCATCCTGCCAAAGAAAGGCTGCTGTTAATGCAGGGCCCTTCTCATATCTCATTTACATTGGTCACTAATCCAGGCTCCATCTTGGTGTTGAGATAATGGCATTAGCTCTTTCACTCGTTCCACACATCCGTAGCTATAAGGGGAGGCTCATTTTATGAAGTAACAGAAAGATATAGTGAAAGCAATGGGAAGGCATCTTGCATGTAAATTGCATTACACTAAACTTAGGTTTCTTTAGTTTGAAAATATTGAATTATTTTTAAGTCTTATTTAAATTGTATTAGACCCATATTCTGCTTCTGGACAAAAAAAAAAACATTCCTAGTCATGTAAGTATAAAAAGCTGACAGTTTGAAAAACAAGAAGATCTTTTCTGCCAAACAGCATGCAAAGAGGTTAGAGCCCCCAGTGTCGGGGTGAAATGCAAAGTTAGATTAATTTCATAGATTAATGCTTCAGAAAATGTGTTGACTTTAAGAGGCAAGGGTTAACGTAACTCACTGAGGCCTGCTAAGTTTTGCTAGGATGCATAACCAGGATGAGCATTTGTTAACCCTGTGCTTTGTCAAGTTCAGCAAGTCTGAAAAATGGTAAAATATAAATGCAAATGTAGTTTTCCCCTCTTGCCTGTTAGATGAGCGTGTATACTGTACTATAAATGTTGCCATTATTAAAACACACACACACACACACACACACACACACACACACACACACACACACACACACACACACACACTAACACACACACACTAACTAGATAGATAGATAGATAGATAGATAGATAGATAGATAGATAGATAGATAGATAGATGGATGGATGGATGGATGGATGGATGGATGGATGGATGGATGGATGGATGGATGGATAGATAGATAGATAGATAGATAGATAGATAGATAGATAGATAGATAGATAGATAGATAGATAGATAGATAGATAGATAGATAGATAGATATTTTTGAGATTTTGAATAGCTATGCAAAAGGTCCTCTATTGCTGAAACTTTGAAGAATAAAATTTACATACAAAATGATGAATTTTCTCTTAAGTAGTGATGAACACCGTCACATTGTAATGGTACGCTAGACAAATAATATTGAACTAGACTGAATATCTCAATGCCACAATGGAATATACACTGCTAAAATGCAAGGTGAAATTGCAGTAATGATAGTGTGTTGAGGGTAGTATTCATTTCTGCATTTCAGCAGAACACTGATGCAGAGGAAAGCTGACCCTTGAAAATTAGATAGATGCACCAGAGGCCCGCTATCATTGCGCAGCCGGCGACCAGCTCTTCTTATCAGTAGAGTGGGCTCGTTTGTTATTTCTCGTAGAGATATACCCTTCCACTCATCCTATTGGTTGCCTCAGCCCAAACCACCAGCCAGACCACTAATGAAAGCTGCTTTTCTATAGAGGGGTTGTCATGATCCACTACAGATTAACACAACGCTTTATGTTGAGTACATATGTCATTTTATAATTGATTCCTAAGCTGGTATTTATCATTAAATAGAGCTTTCTGGTACAGTCTTGAACAGATCTTAAGTAGTCACATGAATTCTTAGTAATTGGTAGCTTATTATTAATTCTACATTTTGAAATTGTTCTGAAATTTCTTATACACCTTATTTTTTCCCCCAAAGTGTGAGTTTTTCACTGTTAGTCATTACTAAATCCTTAACAAGATGGAGATTTTAATGGGTTTTCTATTGTTATTTTATCAACTGCTTCTCATTTCCTCGAGCAAATGTACATTTACAATTCTATTCATTAACAGCTAATAATGGAAATAGGAACAAATAAAACACTCATTGTACTGCAGATACAATGTGTGCATTGACCAGAACAAAGGCCCTGGGGTGTGTATGTAACCTCAGAGTGACCTACAGGACAGACTTGTTATCGCTAAATGTACAACACAGGAGATACAACATTGTATATATACGTACATTTTGGAAATAAAAATGAGAAGGGGCAAAATTCAGGTAAAATAGGGAAAGTTTTTACTTCACAAATATAGATTAATGAATGCTCCTAAAGATGCGAAAAAGAGAGAGGCTAACAGTGCCTTTTGATTGTATCGCTATTTTCATAAAATTCAGATGAGGCAGAACAAATGTGCATTTGTCACCTGTATGTGCAGCTATTCAATACTCCCACTCAAGTGTAATACATTAAACTCCTTTTCTCTGCCCAGGGTGGATCTTTTTTCTTTCAAATTATGACCTGTTTCCACCCAGATGAGCCTTAAAAAGCAGACATCACCAAGAGTGATCAGAGCTCTGCTCATGAAATCCCATTCTGCTCATCTATGATTTGATTTAATAACTTCAGAGTCTTTTCAAAAGGCAAAAATGTGGGGAAAAAAAGAAAAAAAAAAGACGTGCTATTGTTAACCATATCTGCATGTCAGTGACTGTAGCTTTAGGGACACTAGCACAATGAGATTCTCTCAGATTCACTTCATACAGCTGTCAGACCTTTGAGCTTTTGAAATGGAATCTTGCTATTAAGAAACTTTCAGTTCATCTACTTTAACAGAATATATGCATTTAGCAGATGCACCTATCTATGCCCAGATATCTGTATAGTGTAGAAATAAGTATTATGGGTAATACTGATCATTTATATGACATACAGCTACAAATTAGTGAAAATTAATTGGTCCTTGTGGGTCTGCTCAATGTGCTCGCTGTAACCTGGGTTTCCTTTTACTTTCTGGGTTTTGTCTGTATTCTCTGCTCAGCTGAGGCAGTCTGAATGAATATCCACACCTATTAATTTCACATACCTGCTTCAAAAGGAGGGTCCAATTTCCAAGGAGAAAAAATAAAGTACATATTGAATGGTTTTTTTGTGCAGGAAATGCATTTATCATTTAATCTTAATAACCCTGACCATCATTTAGGCCAAATAAGTCTCTTTACCTCACCTTTTTCTCTACTCTAAAGGCATGCCTCTAGCTTTAATTATGACATATTGATTTTGTAGTTAAGCCTTGTTTGGCTTAATGAAATCTTTTGTTGGCCCTAATTCTGTCTTCCATTGTCCTCCCTGAAGCGCTTTGATTTTTGTCCTCGCCTTTTTTGTGGTGTTTGAAATATTTAATCTCTCTTTGGTCATCGTCAACGTCAATGGGCTCCCTTAAAATGGCCACTGTTGTCGTTTATCTTCAGTTTCCGAAAGCTCTTGCATTGACTCCTCAGCAATCAATTTCCTAAATGATGTAATTATCTGCTAGTCTTTTTTGCACATTTAAAGTTGAGGGTTTATTTTAGATCAATTCAGACCACTTTGTGTGCAAATTGCACAATTGTATTGCCTTCAGATTCCTCACCAATCCAATTGGGATTAAGGCCCTTGGAGTGGAATCCCTAATGAATGTTTTTTCTTTCTCTTATTTCATTCTGCGGCTTGTTGGTCGTCCTCTGAATGCTGGGGAAGGGGATATATGCTACAGTTTCACTGCAGGTTAAAAAGACAGTAAGGTACAAATCATAACACTGGACCAATAAAGGACCAATAAATGTCTGTGTTTTTGTTTAAATAACCTTTGTATTTCGAAGCTATATTGTGTAAATCAAATAGTAAAAATACCTCAAAAGATCATTTGAATTCCAGGTTGTGACACTATAAAATGTAGAAAAAGTTCAAGAGGGGTGAATACTTATGCAAGGAACTGCATTTTTGTTAGCATGGAAACCAGTTTATTCTTTTATTTGTAAGGTTATTACATAAAACTGATAAAGTATTTCTATCTATTAGAAACATTTTGTACGACAAATGTTTGATGGGCCATTTATATTATTATTTCTATATTGTTTATTATTATTATTATTATTATTATTATTATTATTATTATTATTATTATTATTATTTTATGCACCTCAGGCTCTAAATAGTTACAAGCTGAATACTTTTACTAATGATCTAGGCTTATAGAAATCAGTGGTCCTTACTTTTTTTTTCATTTTGGGGGAGAGCAACGCGTTTGTCCCACAGGGAGTGTCAGTCTCTGGCTCAGGTCTGGTTCAGCTCTGGCTGGCTGGCGGTGGGGGGAAAGCCGTCAGGGGAGGAGGGGTCTGCAGGCCACTAAATCAGTGCACGCTTGTCAACATCCTCAGGCCGCGGGAATTACTCAAGTGAAAATAACAAATGGCTGTCATTGCCAAGCCAAAAACCTGTGATTATAATTATCACATCCCCAGTGACCTTGCATAAACTTTAATCTCTCTCCAATGGAGCATTTAAATAGCCTGTATCTACTGGCAGTCCTGCGCCACTGGAACACAGAGGATCACTGATTCACGAAAGAGTGTTCACAGGGACCTCTGCGGCGTGAGGGATTGCACATGTAAGAGGCAGAATTTGTGTGTGCAAGTTCTTGGACTGTGCATTCACTAAAATACATTATTAAAAAAGTTGGACGGGAATGGGGCCGCTTGTTTCTGCTTTGTCAACCACCCACATTATGTATGCAATCTGGATGCCGTTTGTAGTTAACACTATCATTTTAAAACGATTAGGATACCAAAGAAGGACAGATGTGTTTCTGCTCCTACAATTTTGTCTGTTTTGCATGCAGAGCTGATCTCTTTATTTTCATCTTACAGACATATTCATGTATACATCTTCAGACAGCAACCCATAGAAACAAAATCTAGCATCATGAAGACAAGATTTTGTTGTTGTCAGCATGGATTACTCCACAACGCAAAAAGAAGATGAGCCTATGCTGATTTGACAGTGAGCTAATGACTGCTGCAGCTCCAGTGTGGGGCCTCTTGTCCCAGCCAGGACTCTGCAGCACGCCTGGCTAATTGGTGGGAATTCCTTCTGTTCTCAGCAGTCATAATTATTGCCTGATTAACTCTGATTAGCATTGTAATGACTGTTCTAAACAAGCGACAAAGCTTGCCAAAGCATGACGAGGACTGGCACTGAGCCCATAATAGGCACCAAAGTCAGTTATTACTTGTTATAACAAGCTTTTATTAGCAGCCTTCAGCATGCAGGGTCAGACTCTGGATTGCTTGTGGTAGATTTCTGCTTTTTTGTTCATATTAATAGTCATTGTCATTTTTAACTCATTAGTTCATCATTATTTTCCTGGTCCTCCACTGTCACTTTTTTATGAAGAGTTTAAACAGACAAGATTAAAGTTAAGGCACTTCTTAGAGGAAATGAGATATAGTTATGTTGAGCTGCTTGATCTGAAAAGTCAGAATGAAACAATAACTTTACCTTGACTCAAATACATTAACCGACTCAAAACAAAATAGCAAGCCAGGATTGCAAGCAAAATCCACCATACACATACATTTTATTCTATTGAAAACACTAATCAGATTATATTGCTACATGTTGGTTTGCTTCAGTCAGCTGAAACAGACAAAATGACTTGACATCGACATTTCCCACTAGAGGGCACTGTATGTAGAAGTAATGTTAAAGTCTTAGACTTTACACAAATTAGCAGTACTTGTTTAAGATTTTCTATATACAGCATGAATGAATTTTAGCATAGACTAAAGTTCTGTTCTGTACTGACATGTTCATTATTCAGTACTGTTAATAAGTTATTAGAAAGCTTTGAGGGAGAACATAAAAGTGCACCACCATGAGATTACACTTAAATGTGTATGAAAAGTAAAAATATTATTATTATTATTATTATTATTTTTATTTTTTTTTTTATTTTTATAAATGTGTTAAAACATGCTTGAAAAAGCCTTTTCAGTCATGCATTATAGGTTATGAAAAATATTTGGAATAGTCCAAATGTCTCATCTCTCTCTCTCTCTCTCTCTCTCTCTCTCTCTCTCTCTCTCTCTCTCTCACTCTCTCTCACTCTCTCTCTCTCTCTCTCTCTCACTCCATTTTCAGCATTATTATCATTTTGGCTGATGCTGTTACTTTGGAAGTGTAACAGTGTTACCCAATTTATAGCCTAAATCATTCATTAAACATCCATTTTCAGAAAAGTGGAATGTCCTTAATGTATGAATTCTGCTTTAAAATCATTGAAAGTTATAGTGAAATAAAAAGAAAAAAATTTTCATTTAAAAAAAATCTTTATTTTAGAATTTTTATAATTAAGAAAGTAAATTTTCAGTATCTCGAATAACTAATATTTAGGATTCTGCAATGTTTCTAGGCCACTATTTAAATGTATGTAAATGTGGGATATTGATGTTAATTGCTTTGTACAAAATTTCAGATTTTCCTCATGTCTAATCTCTTCTATTGAAGCATGTGTTCAGATGACACTCTAACGGAATTAATCTAAAATTGTAGAGACCATGAAGCTCGAGTGCAGACTGACATTAAAGCAAAAAGCAGACGCACTAGACTCACCAGTATTTCCAAGATTTGACTTTTCACTCAAGTTGTTGTCACTAAGGTACAAACCCGATTCCAAAAAAGTTGGGACACTGTACAAATTGTGAATAAAAACAGAATGCAATGATGTGGAAGTTTCAAATTTCAATATTTTATTCAGAATACAACATAGATGACATATCAAATGTTTAAACTGAGAAAATGGATCATTTTAAGGGAAAAATAAGTTGATTTTAAATTTCCTGGCATCAACACATCTCAAAAAAGTTGGGACAAGGCCATGTTTACCACTGTGTGGCGTTCCCTCTTCTTTTTATAACAGTCTGCAAACGTCTGGGGACTGAGGAGACAAGTTGCCCAAGTTTAGGAAAAGGAATGTTGTCCCATTCTTGTCTAATACAGGCTTCTAGTTGTTCAACTGTCTTAGGTCTTCTTTGTCGCATCTTCCTCTTTATGATGTGCCAAATGTTTTGTATGGGTGAAAGATCTGAACTGCAGGCTGGCCATTTCAGTACCCGGATCCTTCTTCTACGCAGCCATGATGTTGTAATTGATACAGTATGTGGTCTGGCATTGTCATGTTGGAAAATGCAAGGTCTTCCCTGAAAGAGACGACGTCTGGATGGGAGCAAATGTTGTTCTAGAACTTGGATATACCTTTCAGCATTGATGGTGCCTTTCCAGATGTGTAAGCTGCCCATGCCACACGCACTCATGCAACCCCATACCATCAGAGATGCAGGCTTCTGAACTGAGCGCTGATAACAACTTGGGTTGTCCTTGTCCTCTTTAGTCCGGATGACATGGCGTCCCAGTTTTCCAAAAAGAACTTCAAATTTTGATTCGTCTGACCACAGAACAGTTTTCCACTTTGCCACAGTCCATTTTAAATGAGCCTTGGCCCAGAGAAAACACCTGCGCTTCTGGATTATGTTTAGATATGGCTTCTTTTTTGACCTATAGAGTTTTAGCCGGCAATGGCGAATGGCACAGTGGATTGTGTTCACCGACAATGTTTTCTGGAAGTATTCCTGAGCCCATGTTGTGATTTCCATTACAGTAGCATTCCTGTATGTGATGCAGTGCCGTCTAAGAGCCCGAAGATCACGGGCATCCAGTATGGTTTTCCGGCCTTGACCCTTACGCACAGACATTGTTCCAGATTCTCTGAATTTTTGGATGATATTATGCACTGTAGATGATGATAACTTCAAACTCTTTGCAATTTTTCTCTGAGAAACTCCTTTCTGATATTGTTCCACTATTTTTCGCCGCAGCATTGGGGGAATTGGTGATCCTCTGCCCATCTTGACTTCTGAGAGACACTGCCACTCTGAGAGGCTCTTTTTATACCCAATCATGTTGCCAATTGACCTAATAAGTTGCAAATTGGTCCTCCAGCTGTTCCTTATATGTACATTTAACTTTTCCGGCCTCTTATTGCTATCTGTCTCAACTTTTTTGGAATGTGTAGCTCTCATGAACTCCAAAATGAGCCAATATTTGGCATGACATTTCAAAATGTCTCATTTTCAACATTTGATATGTTATCTATATTCTATTGTGAATAAAATATAAGTTTATGAGATTTGTAAATTATTGCATTCCTTTTTTATTCACAATTTGTACAGTGTCCCAACTTTTTTGGAATCGGGTTTGTAATTTGTAAGGAAAATTGTTGAATTAAATTAGAAAAGAATACAATATAGAAATATTTTCACTAGTGCTCTCAGACTCTTAGACCCTGCTGGATGTGTAACAAATTATTTTTTGTCAAAATTGATTTTATGAACACTTCATTTGAAGGTGTTGACATCACAAGGGTTTTTCCTTATTTGCATGTTATTAGTTTGTTTTTACTAACAGCAGATTTATGAACATTATTATTTTATTTTTCTCTGAATTATCCATTTAATTGATATTCATTTGGCTGATATGTGGCTATTGAATAGAAGTATCAAATACAAGCATCAGTAGAATATTCTCAATGCAAATCTAATTACCACTCAAACAGTCTCAATGTCTCGAACAATCTAGTTAGGTATAATGATAAATTAGGTTAAGAAACAGAAGATTAATGTAACATGATTTTTTAACTTACACTTGACATAAACCCTCTGGTATTACCTTATGAAAGTTTCATTTTTTATTAATATAACATAAAAGAAGAAGATTCTTTTCATATAAAGTCTTTTCTTGTTTTTTCTTTCTTACATTTTTAAACCTTACACTTATGCTTTACTAATGCAGACTAATGCAGGAAGTTTTGTTATACACACCACTGGGGTTCCATTTATACCAACTATTCTCTCTTATACACTATTAAAAGTGTCCAGCTCTGCTTTCTCTCTCTCTGCTTTCTCTCTCTCTCTCTCTCTCTCTCTCTCTCTCTCTCTCTCTCTCTCTCTCTCTCTCTCTCCCAGGAAATCATTACAGAGGGAGGCTGTAGGGATCAGCACACACATTTGAAAGCCAGCCCGCTGAGCTTGACCCCACTGCTTCTCAAGACGACAACCACGGCTACATTAATCTCCCTCTAATGCTGGACTCCTCCAAAGATATATTAAAAACACAGTGTAATACATTCTGATATTGCCTTTGATCACCTCAGTATGAAACACGGTACATGGTATTAATTTCAGCAGTGGCTGCATTCTCTGACCTGGACAGCAGATAGATCAAGAAAGCAAGGTATCTCAGCAGCTGTGTGAGAGGGAGTGAGCTAGAGATAGTGATGCACTCTGTCTGCATACAGTATAAAGCTACACCATAAACATTGGCTATGTCTGTTTCTTTTTGTTTTGTCTCAGTGGTATAGAGTATAGAATTAATTTATCTTTTAGTAATAGCAACATCTTTATCTTAATAGCAGTGTATTTCTTTTTTTCTCTATTGGGATGTTGTGTGTCGATGTGCTATGTGAGTGTCCAACATGATTATTTTGCTGTGTATAAGTATATTGCATGTACATGTCACTATTTCAGAAGGCTCATCTGAGTGCAAGCCTGGGGGAGCCAGGGTCAAGTGATTTGCCCCCAGGTCAATTGACTGCAGCTACTTTAACTTCCAGCCATTAGCTCATGTCCCCTGGCAGCTAGGCTCTGACACTCATGTGAGATTTAGCAGGACTCAATCTTAATGTGATATGAAGACCCTAAAATTTAGTTGTTGCCAAAATTCGCTTTCTAATGAGAATGTATTATCTCTCTAAACATGTTGTGTTTCAGCATCTTATTGAGAACTGTATCTTCTATTCTATTGGATTTTCTTTTATTACTTTTTACAATGTTTGCACAGAGATGGTTTAGCATTGCTTATATCGAGGTGTGTTATAATCCTTATAACATTATCATTTTTTCATTTAAATAAGCTTGTATATCATTACATGAAAAATCTAATAGTTTAATCTAGGATTTTTTTTGTTGTTTTAATTTTTAACAATGGTAAATACGTTAAAGGTGACCAGTAGGATAAATTATTCTGGAGTTAATGTACTTAAATTTCATTTGTAAAAGTCTGCAGTTGCATTGTCTTTACCAAAAATGGATTAGCTAATGTTTCTATCTATATCACTGAGCCCCTGCCAGTGCATTTACTATTCAATACACACAAATATACACACACACAAATACACATACACAAAGACCTATATGCACACATACAGCACAGACGTATATTACAAATACATAAATCATAATGTTTCAGCAAAAGCTGAATTTCATTTCCTCTCTCAGCTGTTATCAGGGTTTGGTGGTGTATATAGCATGCTTTGGCCAAGTAATTTATTACTCATGCTGAATGGATAATGGCAGGCTCAGTCTATTACGCCCAGCTTTGTTAGCGCCTTGAATGGCTTATTTAAACCAACACTTTTCCAAATGTTCCACTATGTGTAATACTTAAACAACCTGTTATTATTTTTGTCCATGTACAAAACTAGATAATTCTAAAAGGTGGCAGCTATGATTAGACTCTGCAATCTCAGGTTTATTTTCTGTTTTGTGTACAAATGGAACCTCTTCAAAATTCAGTCCTTTATCTTCACAAACCACTTTATCCTGGTCAGGGATGCAGTGGCTCTCAGGAGGCAAGAGTGTAACGATCAGATGGTTTGTACTGATGTATCAAATTTCAAAGAAACAACTGAAATTATTTGAGAGAAGAATCATCGAATATAATTGATTATAAATTGATTATTAATTATCCTAATTATAAATAGATTATTAAAAATTGATTATCATAAAAGTGCAGACCATTTGTATATCAAACAGATTTCATATATTTTAAATTGATGTGTAAATAACATAACTTGCCTGTTACAATGGTATAATTTAATTTAATGATATAATTTATGTTACTGTTGCTGTTGTACATACAATGTACAAAATGCACACATTTTGCACAATATATAATTACACTTAACACTTTATTTGCTGTATATACAACCTGCACATACTTCCTCTATGCACGTGCTGACAGCCTTATTTGTTGATGTACATATTTACATATTTATCTGCATTTGTTCATTTGCACAAATGTCTACTATGTGCACTTCTGGTAGATGCTAAACAGCATTTCAATGCTATGTACCTGTACTTTGCAATGGCAATAAAGTTCTATCTATCTATCTATCTATCTATCTATCTATCTATCTATCTATCTATCTATCTATCTATCTATCTATCTATCTATCTATCTATCTATCTATCTATCTATCTAATTTAACTAATATAGACTTAAAATAGTCAGTTGGCCTACTCCAGATACAGTGCATGCATCAGGTACAGTCTTTGTGAGGAGGATACACACTAAATGGCCTTTTGCAGAGAACCATACACACACCATCAATCACACCTAGGGGGAATTTAGCATAACCAGTTCACCTAACTGGAATGTTTTTGGGGGTGGGAGAAAACCCATAGAGGTATTGGGAGAACAAGCAAAACACCACAACTCAAGCTTGATCATGGGATGATCCTGAAGCTGTGAGGCATCAGCAGTATGAACTTCATAGTGGTATTTTGCTGAACAGAAGCTAAAAATACTGTTTAAATCTTTAAATCTTTGCAGAAAAAAAAATCATGAAATAAGAGAAGTTTGTGTTTGAATACAAATAAATTGTAATCCTTGACTGAATTACTCTGAACATTTGTTTAAGTGATTATTGTATCTCTTAAACATAATTTCACATAATACATATATTATTGATTCATTTTTAATATGGTTTTTACATTTGTTTTTTTCTGTAGCTTGCGTATATAAAAAGTATACAGCTTTCTCTGTAAGAGGTCTCTCTCTAAATCATACTCATTTTTTAAAGATTCAGTGTAAATGGTAGAACATTATAAACATTCATTTCAAACATGTATTGCAGCAAGGCTTTGGTGTATTTAATTGGAGTGAATTGGAGCAGACTGAGCTGTGGAGGTCATCATAGGACTCTGACAGGACAGAGAGTCCTCCACTGACCACTGACCACATCACTGATGGGGAATTCTCTCATGTCACCCTTTCCAGTTCAGAAGCTGAACTAAAAGAATCCAACCAAGGCTAGTCTTTTCTTGCAATTGCAGAGTAAAATTGCGGCTTTACAAGAGAGAGAGAGAGAGAGAGAGAGAGAGAGAGAGAGAGAGAGAGAGAGAGAGAGAGAGAGAGAGAGAGAGAGAGAGAGAGAGAGAGAGAGAGAATGAATTACACCAAGAGTATTACACCAAGCTTCTTTTGTTGGTAATATCATTCTGACATGCTTAGTGTAGGCTTTTAAATCCTGTGCTTGGTTGTGAAATCCTTTTAAATGCAGATATGTAATTAATTCTTCATGTTTAGTGAATTAAACATATCTTAGAATGCAGGGGCTAGCAGATGAAACTGGTAATTTTATTATGTCGCAGATAACAGGGAGTCAGTGACCCACCATCCCCTGTCTTGTAGCCAAACTTCATCACAAAACACTAGGTGCTGCTACAAATTTATTTCTGAGAGCAAAAATGCAAGGTCCCTATGATAATAGAAAATCATCAGGGCTACTTTGGTATTCTCCAGGGTACATTCTGCAGTCAGCATAATACACACTGCTGGCTAGACAGAACATAAAGTGATTTTCAGAAACAAAGGGAAGAAGTCAGGGTGCATGCTATTACTTATATATGTATGGGATCATAGTATTAACCTCTTGTCCACACTGTGAAGGGCTTCAGTTCTTTACAAAAAGCAAGATGTGCTGGGATGTGAGCTTTATAGAACAAAGTGCATCATTTATTCACGCTATATCCCGGCTGTAATTGTGTAATTAGAAGAACAGGAAGAAATTGAATGAGGGAGAAGCCTATTAAGATTATTGCAGCATATCGTATGGCGATGTAGCTAGTTCGTCGTTCTGTGTCCTTTGTAAATTAATAAAGAGCAAATGAAACATTTTCTCCTTGCTCCTAACTCTGGCTAATTCGTTGTAATTGACTTGCCCATTTTCTAATTGTGATTGCCATTTTAATTTTACTCTTGACTGTGCAACTAACAGTGTATAGTAATTAAAATAGATTGTGTATGGTGTACCTGTATGAATCAACCAACCTTGTACTTGAACCATAAGTTAACTATTAGTGAGGAAAAATGAACAGGGCTAGTTATTTTTAATAAAAAGAAACATGTAAAATCAAAATGTATTTTCTTTTAAATTCAGTAATGCACTATATTGTGTTATTCTGCAGTGGCATTTTGGTGTTTTGGTCAAACCCCAGTGGGAAATGTTCCCCAGTAATGAAAAAGATTCCCTCTCAGCCTTTTAAGTACTTGGTGCAAGTGGGGCAGACACTTTCTAATTTAGTGGAAATTTGGGAAAATAGCTCAATTCCTTTTTCTCTTCTGCTCTTGACGTGTCTTGTTTGGGGTTGTGTTTTTGGCCTTCAAGTGCAGACAAATGCAGGTCATTTACAGCCCAACTGTAGGAATTAGCTGATAGACATCGAGGGAGATAACTGAGAGCTGCAGCGTTAGGATGGGGAAGCACATTAATCTTTCTAAAATTAAAATCTGCACTGCTGTGTTTAGGATTGAGGCCACCGCCATGCGCCAGTCGCCTGATTGCCAGATTTGATAAAACTGTTTAAGAAGATTTAGATAAATTGCCCATGGTGCAACTATAAGTGCAGTAGAATGGAGGGGGTGGATAGAAAGGGTCCATGTTAACCAGGAACACAGAGACACAACCAGGCTGTTTACAGGGACCCCAGTGAGGCCGTCAAGACCACCAAACTGATAACCCAGAGTTATTGATGTCAGGGACCAGAAAGCCAGCACTATCTGCATGTGTTGCATAAAGACTCTTGTTTGTGAATGATGGTGTGGGTGAATACTCTGGGTTGAGATGTGCGTAAGTGGGATTCTTGTGTTTATAGCCAGTGCTTGACACTATTGTGGAAGATACACATAGCCACATGGCTAAATGTTGCATTATATCAGATCCTGTGAGGTAGAGAGGACAGAAACACGGAGAGTCTTGGGTGTAGAGCCTTGGGTGTAGAGTGTTTCATGCAGCTGATGTCCCATGATCACTAGGCTTAGCCTGCAAGAGTGCAGTATAAGTGTTATCATGCTTCACGCTACACGAAACACATGCTGGCCTACTGTTCTCTTTCTGTCAGCTGTATAGTACCATTCTACAAAGCCAGTGTGCTGGATTACATCAAATCTGTTATTAATACTGACTTGTTTAGCATTAGGTTTGGTTTAGAGATGGATGCTTTGAACCTCATTATTGCACTCATCACCTCAAATGTGTAGATTAATTTCCATTAGTGCATATGTAAAACAAGCAAAGATTGAAATTAGTGTTTGGTGCTCAATAGCTCTTCACTACACTGTACCCAGGATGGCTAAAAACTCCACAGAATCTTATCCCCATACAAGAGGAACGTGGATGACACTCTGTCTGACCAGTGCCCTGTAATTGTAATCTCTCCAACTGACTGCCATGAAATTGACATTTGAGAGTAATTGTACAAGTGGAAAATAATCAAATTGTACAAGGTACATGTCAGCTGTAAGGCCAGTAATATTCTCAGGCCTGTTCGCAGTTTGTGTGTGTGTGCGTCTGTGTTAGGATGCCTATGGCAAAAAGAGGGCAGATTACCAGGTTCTCAGCTGTGAGATAGAGCCCCTGCAGCCCATCTGAATGGCTTATCTCTGGCAACCAGCGCTAGTCCAGGACCTGTCTCCTAGCCTCCATGCTTGTCCTCAGCCCACCATTGACCAGCTTCCCTCTCGCCCAATAAACAAGCAATTACTGACCCAAACAACTGTCAGGGCCTATGATCAAATAATTTAGCCAGAGTGAGGGGGGCTTAATACAGGTCAATTTCACTCTGTTAGGCATGGTGGCTGACTCAAACTGAAGGACAGGGCTTCGTCTAACAGAGGATTGCTTTTGCCACTGTTGAATTTAAAGCGTGGGGGCTACTATCCAAAAATGTCATGTTCTCTGCTAGTGCTGGGATATCCTCTGATAAAAGAAGGCACTGACTATACTAGAATTCTGTAGAGTGATGCTAGGCACATGCGTTACAGTAGACTTGATAAATACATCAAATTAGCACTGAAATGTTACATTTTTAGATATAAAGACAAGTGCAGACTTCTATATTTTCCACTCAGTTATTTGTTGTAGTTACTTTCAAGATTTTGAGTATATCTAATATGTACCATTGAAATCACATCAGCTGTAAATGTTAGCAAATGCAAGGTAATGCTCAGTCACTCCAAATTCGGGTAATTTAGAGCTCAGCATCCTCTGAAGTGCAATCTTAGCTACCATCTGACCTTGGTCCATACTATTATAAGATCTTGATCTAATTGAACTTCCATGGAATAAACCTTGTCCAGTCATAGGGCACAGAAATCTTGATATACTCTGCAAGAGGCATCAATGACATGAGGTCCCCACCAACCAACCTGTGTTCACTTACACACTTTACACCTTATCTGTAGCATTTAGTGACATTTGTTCACATGTTTTAAAACCTCACCTGTAGGAAATGCATTAAACTTACATCTAAAGACATAAACATAAATATAAATACATGTTCTACAAATCCTACAGTTTGCAGTCTCCAGTTAAAAACAAATCCCAAAACCAGCTTTTTAATCTATTTTGATGACTCCATCTTTTTATTCTTCTCAGTGGTTTGTCTTTAAATAGAAAGGACAAGGCCTGCAGCCTTTCTCTAGCTTATTATGGTAATAATTAGGAGGTTGATTTTATCTCAGCCCGTACAATCACAGAGAGAAGCAATGGCTAAATAAACAGCCAAAGTCCTTGTGTCCCCAAGGGCTGTTCGGTGTAATTAAAATCAATAGGTTCCTCCTCACAGGGCCTCTTTAACCCACTGAGCTAAGCCAAAGCTCCTCTATTGTTAAGCAGCTCTTATCCTGCCCTTACTCCACGCCACACTGCCTTCTGATTGCTACGCTCCCTTACAGGTAAAGAGGGTCATTTAGGCTAATACGCTGTTTTAAAAGAGTCTAGGTTCATTTGTGGATCTTTTGCTAGGAATCTCATTTAGCTAAGCAGAGGATAGTCAGGTTTATCCAGTCTGTAGTCATGTCTTGGGAATTGTACAAGATGATCACAACCTTGGCCCGGGCAAACCGCATTCATACAGTCTTTCATATAGGAAAAAAAGGTTAAAAACTCTTTAAGCTTAGTAATGATTAGTTAGATATAAAATATGATGTGGCACAAATTATGGAAGCTGTTGAACAACAGCACTGACAGAAATAGAAGAAAAGAAACTGGAATTAATAAACATTTGTAGAATGGAATTTTCTATTAATTTAAAATAACAATTAAAGGGTAATTAATGACACATGTGTACAATAATCCATTCTTCCATTTTTATTTGGATATTTGCGTAAAGGTTTTTTATTAATAATAATATGTGGAAATGCTAACATGAAAGAAATGCCTGAAAAAATATTCATGTAGTTCCTCTTTGACAATATCATTTATTGTCAATGAATGGGCTTCTAGAAAAACATATCAAACTTCAGCGTTTTGTTACTAATGTTGGGGTTGTGTTGATGTAGCTTAATGAGATATATTACATCATATGAAATAGCCACTCATGTTTAGCATGACAGTGAATTTAATTCTCAACCTCAATGGATGTATCCTACACTTCTTTCATGATTTCTTCTGCAATTTCTTCAGATAGAGATGTTCACCATCCAATTTGACGGATGACACAGTTGCGTTCGTCGTATGGTGGCACGCAACTTTGTGTTAACGCCAGCCGTCCAGTACCATCATGGCTTAGTAGGCGCATCGGTTTCTGATGCAGACACTGCACAGATGACAACATGGCAACCATGCAGCGCGAGTTCCTCTAATAGCCCTCTGCCCGACAGAGTCTGTCATGATGAATCGCATGGCTCTTCCCTGGCTTTTCAGACTTAATTTTCTGAAGATTGCTTGCCCATTCAAGAGGAGAGAGCCTTGATTCGCACTCCTCTCCTGGAGCCGCAGAGCTGTGATGAGATGTCAGTATTGTTCAGCCGAGCCTTTGGCATGGAAGCCTAACTACTAGTGGCTGCTTTTAAGAGATTGGGCTGAATTACTTGACTGGTGAAACTAAGTAGCAATTAGACAGCTCACCCACCAAACGGAAATTAGAAATTTTCCAGTGGGCTTAAGATGAGACCAAGCTTTCCAGGCTGAAAAGATGTTCACTCCTCCTACATGAGGCACTGTGAAGCAGGAGATGCTGTTACAGGTCTTATTGACGCAGTCTTACTAAGTACTTGCCCACTGTGAAGGCTACAGTGGATTTGCTAGAATTTTTACTTTTAATTCAACACAGGGTGCTGGGCATTGGATATTTGGCAAATGCTGAAATAAATCTAATAGCTCACTGGGCTTTGAGTGAGATTACAAAGTTAAAAAGTTTTGTCACAATGCATATCTGTTCTTCAGTCAAATATTTAGGCTTAGAGATTCCCAAGACTGGCCCAGGTTCTGTCTATTATAATAATCATGGTTGACTGATGGAAATTCCCATCTGAGACAGAGGCAATGTTTGATAAACAGCTTTGCTACAGCAAGGGCAGTTTAGTCAGACTGATTGACTGAGACACGGCATCATCCTGTCACCTGCGATGAACTCCTTCAGTGTCATCTGCTCAGCACTTCTGCATAAGTGATTGCTTAAGTTTCGTATTATTTTGCATGAACAATTTCACAGCACTTACACACATGGTTTAAAAATGTATGTTGTGTGAACACTATGGAGTTATTTTGTTCTTTACATTCGCATAAAATGATTTTGAGTTCTTATGTTTTTTCTGATCCTTTTTCATCCACAGTTACTAAAATGTGATTCGGGAAAAAAAAATTAAATATTTGAATGTTGGAAGTACAATATTAGTATTAGGCATTTATTACAGTGGTCAGAGCCACAGATGTAAAAATTAATTAATTAATTAATTAATTAATTACTTAATTCACAGAAATTTCACCAGAAACCATGGAGTACATGTCTCATTGTTCCTAGTACGCTACCCATCTGACAAATAGAAGCCAAAGCGCGGTTGGATGTAATTATTAGCCAAAGTATTTGTCCATCGTCCTAGAATTGTGGTCACTACAGTCAAAAAAATTCAAAACATGATGATATAATGATATTCAGAAAGAGGTAGGTACAGGCAAAACCAACAAGACAAGAAATAGGAATCACTCAAGAAATATGGAAAGTGTAAACATGGCTCAGAAAAGCTAAGAAGCGCTAGCAATGCTTCTCATAGTACAGTGTGACTACAGTGTTTACTTATGAGCAGAAATTTACAACAAGCTAAAAACAAGTGCCTGTACAACAGATGGGGAGGGGTCAAGGCAGACCTGGAGCAGAAAATAGCTAAGCAGGAATGGTGTCAGCTCCACATCATTTTCCCCTAAAATAAGACATAGTTCATTGATGTGAGTTTCAATGCTAATATACTGAAAGTAAGTAAGCAAATAAGCATGGAGAACATGGTGGATTTCCACCACTGTAAGAACTTGTATGAACACTAATCATGGGGCAGTTGTGACTTAGTGGGTGAAGAGCTAATGATCAGAAGGTGGTGAGTTCAACCTGAATCACCAGTAAAGGTCCTTGAGCAACACCCTTAACTTTCACCTGCACAGTTGTATCCTGTCTCATTAATAAGCCACTTTGAAAGAAAGCCAAATAAAAAATAAGGCCCAGGATGATACATTTGTACCATTGTGCTTTTAAGTCATATGATTTTACACTACCACCTGTTGGTAGCAGTATATTACTATAAAAAAGTTGCTGCAATTTTACAATGTGATGGAAAATTTTAAAGGAAGAAGTTCTGACCTTCTGTGTATGTGACTAGAGGTTGTTTGTGTTCAGAAGTTGTTTGTGACCAGTGATTGTGTGAGTTGATAGAGGGTCAGAATGTGCTGGAGACTCAAGGCCTGAACCAGCTTGGTTAGACTCACCTAGACACACCTTGCATGATTTGCTGTTGTAATGTAACCAGTGAGTGACAGAGTTTTTCTTTCTTTGTCCCTGTGTTTGAATAATGTTTATAAAAACTCTCTGTAATGAATGATCAGGGCACTTCCTCTTTGAGATTTCTTGGGGAGCACTGGGTCCTCTTGCTCAGCAGTACAATAAATTGTGAACCTTTTTGCTCTTATACTACTCTTTTAAATGTTACTGCCAGAGAAACATCTCAAATAAATTAAATACCGCCCCCAAAAATAATCTAATAAAATGTGTTTATTAATCAATAATTTGATTTCTGTAGCTTTCTGCGTAGCTAGTTAATGTCGCTAGTTAAATTTTAGAATGTTTTGTGTCAGCAAACGCTAGCTTTTTTTAAAAATAGAAAATATGGTTTTATTTTGAATAATTATTTTACACCTAAGTAACTACTCCCAGCTATATTGGCTACATAACTAAACTATTGGGGGCACGGTGGCTTGGTGGTTAGCACGTTTGCACTCACACCTCCAGGGTTGGGGGTTCAATTCCCGCCTCCGCCGGGTGTGTGGAGTTTGCTTGTTCTCCCCGTGCCTCGGCGGTTTCCTCCGGGTACTCCGGTTTCCTCCCCCAGTCCAAAGACATGCATGGTAGGTTGATTGGCATCTCTAAAGTGTCCGTAGTGTGTGCGTGAATAAGAGTGTGTGTGTGTGTGTGTGCTCTGCGATGGGTTGGCACTCTGTCCAGGGTGTATCCTGCCTTGATGCCCAATGACGCCTGAGATAGGCACAGGCTCCCCGTGACCCGAGAATAGATCGGATAAGCGGTAGACAATGAATGAATGAATGAATTAAACTAACAGGCTATTACTTGGCTTAAACACGGATACCTTTGCAGCTTTTGCTTAGATATAATCAGAGTGAGCACAGACGTCGCACCAATATCAGGCTAGCTTTGATATACACATTTAGAAGGAGGATCTAGTAGTTTTAGGGTTATGGTACATAGTGCTGGAGGAAATGTTAAAAACAGCACTACAAAAGGATGACCATGATGCTTAAGTTTTCTGTATATAGTCCTAAACCTAGGTATGAAAAGATATACTTCTTGGACTCATTTATCTGTTCTGACAGTCAAGCTTGATTTTGGACTACACAACTTTACTTTTTCTACCTGTCTTCCCTGGCACATTTTCTTGTCTAGGCATATTTCTGTATGTCTTCAAGACAAAAGGTTTGCCGTGTACAAATACAGATTTTGTCAGCATATAAATGCTGACTGTCAGGTTCTCTTCACTGTTTATTTGTGCAACTGTTTTCTGCCTGATGCAGATCCTTACATACTGATTATCGCTGCTACTTTAAAAACAGTCTGAGAGCATCAAGTTGTCCTGTTATTTTATTTGCCCTGAAAAGCTTGAGATTGGTGGATCTCCTTAACAAAATATGTTCAGTGAAGCCTGTGTAAGAGTGATTTTTGTAATTTCACTTTATACCATGGTGCTGTTGAGTACTTGATTCTGATTAATCAAAAGGTGTTGATTATAGAGGTGCTGAAGGGTTATAGTAATGCAGTCATAATAATACAGGCTATATAATGTAGACATGCTAAGAAACATTAAAAAAATGTGTATAGATGATATGTTGAGGATTTCTGTGAGGAGAAATTAAAAAAATGTATTTTTGGAAGTAGTCTCTAGTGTCACTTTGTAGCAGATAAAGCTACAGCTTGAAGTTTTCTGTCATGGGAAAGTCTTTAGGACAGAGGACTTCATACGTCTCGGTTTCTGTGCAACATGACACAGTGTTTTCTTGTCTAATGAACTTATTATCATTATAGAGAACATAGTAGCTGCTGTAATGTAAGTGATAACAGACACTAATGTTTGCAAATGATTTATAATCCAATAATAATAGTTATTATTGGATTTATAATCCAATAAACTCATTAATGAATGAAGTTTCTGGGAAATGAATAAGTTTTTGCGACATGTACGTAAATATATATATATATATATATATATATATATATATATATATATATATATATATATATATATATATATATATATATATACTGATCAGCCATAACATTATGAGCAGTGACAGGTGAAGTGAATAAGACTGATTATCTCCTCAAAATGGCACCTGTTAGTGGGTGGGATATATTAGATAGCAAGTGAACATTTGGTCTTTCAAGTTGATGTGTTAGAAACAGGAAAAATGGACAAGCAAAAGGATTTGTGCGAGTTTGACAAGGGCCAAATTGTGATGGCGAGACGACTGGATCAGAGCATCTCCAAAATTGCAGCTCTTTTGGGGTGTTCCCGGTCTGCAGTGGTCAGTATCTATCAAAAGTGGTCCAAGGAATCACTTTACATATTTATTACATATTTCTAAACTTTGAATTGAAAATGAATCGAGAGCAAAAACATATACTGGTATACTTTTATGTTTTGCACAGTTATAAAATGACTATGTGACTATAAATGGCCTGTGTATACAGTCTATACTTTTCAAGTTAAGAGGGTCTTTGCAGCTGTATCAAGTGTCATACACTTGTTTCACACACTGCTCCTGACTTTTGTGTTTGTGAGTACTACTTTATGCTGTAGCAGATTCTTGTATGAGCCGGTGAACATTGTTCTTTTGGACTCAGTGACAGTGCCATCACAGTTCACAGTGTTGCCAGACACAGTGCAGACTGTCACTGTCCTGCTGTGACAAAGTGCTGCCATTATGCAAGTGTGACAGAAAGGGCAATTTCTAAAAAAGATTTCAACAATGTAACAAGTGAAATGTCACTGCTCACTAATTATGTTTATGTTAATTGTTAATTAGGTTCTTAATGGGGTGATCTCAATTAACAATAGCAATGAAAACCTGTGAAGGCCAGTAGAACCATAAATAAGGCCAGTAATCACAAACCACCAGTGATTAACATGAATTTATTGGTCTTTCTCTTTACATTGTCATGTCTTAGCTCTAATGAACTCTTGTTACAAATGTACTTAAAATGTAGTGTATTTATTTCATAATATGCAATAAAATAGCGTGATGTCTTACATTAAAATGGCAGATTTGAATCATGTGCAGACACTAAAAAGATTTAGCATAAAAACAAAATAATTAGATAATGTAATTCTGTAATACTTAAATGCAGGTTGTAGTATGCCATAAGAAACATAATAAATAAAATGATTTACTAACTGGAAATCAGCTGACTGACAAAGATGTAATTTACCAGTTCAGAATATTATATAATTGCTTGAGAGGAGAACATCTTGTTTTAATTATCTATGCTAAAGCTTACAGTCAGAACATTTCAGTGGCTTGATTGAATTTGACATGGACATGGGAACCATTTGTAAGATGAGCTGACTACTGTGCAGGATCAGATCTGAGACTATTCCTTACACCCAGCACAGGAGGAGAGTATACTTGTGTAGAGGCATTGTGTATACTAAACTGAAGTTAAAGTATTCTCTCATAGCACTGTATACATGCATTCATTTATAAAGTGTGTTAAATTTGTAAGGCAGCCACTTACACACAGGCAGTAAACTGACTCATTGGCTGGAAAAAAAGAATGCTTAGTGTTAGTTATGTTCTCACGAGTGCACTTCATTCACTGCTTTCTGACTTGGCCTTAAGGCCCATCTCTAATTCAATGTCACTTTTAAATCCAACCAGCTTTGGTAACACACTGAGCAAATAAAAACAAGGAATCATGGTTGTTTTAGTTGAATAAACCCAATAAAAGAGGAATTCAATTTTTAGGATGCCAGATTCTAGGGACGTGAGAGGTCTTCTTCTTTTTTTACTGGCACCTAACTCAACCTTTTTATAAATACACCTTTAAATAAAAGGTATAACTTCCATTTTTATATAAATTGTTGTAAATACAGGTGTTGAATAGGACCTAACCACACCTTGCTTGCTTTGTGCAGATTCTTTGAGAATCTTTGAATATGACGGTAGACTGTAATGAGTTATTCATTATGTGACTGTTATGTGTGTGTGTGTGTGTGTGTGTGTGTGTGTGTGTGTGTGTGTGTGTGTGTGTGTGTGTTCTCTCTGTGCCTCGGGGGTTTCCTCCGGGTACACCGGTTTCCTCCCCTGGTCCAAAGACATGCATTGTAGGTTGATTGGCATCTCTAAATTGTCTGTAGTGTGTGTGTGTGTGTGTGTGTGTGTGTGTGTGTGTGTGTGCCCTGCGATGGGTTGGCACTCCGTCCAGGATGTATCCTGCCTTGATGCCCAATGACGCCTGAGATAGGCACAGGCTCCCCGTGACCTGAGTATAGATCGGATAAGAGGTAGACAATGAATGAATGAACGGCAGAAGAGATGAAGAAGCTCTTCATTACTAATGTGGGTCAAATGTTTAAGCTTGTTGTATCTTTGTTATTTTTGATATGATTTTGTCTCTACTAAATGAGCATTTATGAAGTATTGAGAACTTATCCAAGATGTGTCTACTTGTCACCTTTCCTTTGGGGCGGTGTAGTGAGCATGAAATTGAATATTAAGAACTACTATGAAACACAAATATAATTTCATTATACAATCTCATTTAAGGCTCACTAAAATGACAGCCACATGAATGATTTTCAGGCCTTCATACTACAGTGGTTATCATATTTGCATTTATAGTGCAGTGTACAGTGTATTTTCACTGTGTATACCTTTTTCAACTGCCCTGAATGTGCTATAAATAAAAGCAAAGAAATAACATAAAACATAAAACGAACTGACCATCAATGACAATGATATTTGTTCTGTTATCTCATCATGTTGTATTACGTGAAGACAGTCATAGAAATATACAGAAATATATAGAAATTCTGTAAAGAATTATATGAGATAAAGAAACTTATTATTTCAAGGTGGAATGTGTGTGTGTGTCCCTTGAAATATTAATGTGTGTTATTTAAAATGTCTAAGTTAGTTAGGAATGGCCAAAATCAGATTCAACCTGGTGTAATATGTCATTTGTAATAGAATTTTGTTAGATCTTAATAAAAGATGCTGATGCTCTTTAGTCACTGCAGTGCCACTAGCTTGGGTCTAAACTACACATTTTATGGTGATGTTGCACAGTTCGCTGTCTTATTTGGTGATTATTGTGTATGTTAATAGCATGAGCAATTTCATCTTTGCAGATGTTTGAAATTAGTGTAGTGTGAAGCGATTGTTCTCTCTGAATGGTGCTGCCCCAAATGAATATTGACTGATTGATCAGATGATTGTGCTCTTATTTGAACTTCCCAGGACCCCAGAGCCCTGTCCTCTCAACCTTTCTGCCATAAAAATACGATTCATCAGCAGATTTACAGCTTGCGATCCGTCTGTTAATTAAGCTTATAGGGCTCCTGGTTCCAATGCATTTAAACTACTCCTGTCTGGCACAAGGCACAATTTAAAGCCACAAGTGCAGCTGGAGATACCACGTACGCTGTGCATAAATACCCACAAATGGTGGAGAAGACGGAGACATCAGCAAACAGTGCTGGTAAGAAACAAATTCCGCTTGTCATCAATGTCTGTTTGCCTCACATACCTAGGAATGTTTATCACTGAGTCAAATAACCGTATTGCATATTGACTGAGACACTATAATCGCAAGCGGACACAATAACCAAGACCCACAAACTGTAATCAGAATGATCTGCCCGAGGCCACACATTTTTCTCATCTCTATAAAGGCTCTGGTGCTTATAGTGTAGGAAGATATTCATGTTGGCCACTAGCAGGAAGTCTGCTGTGTGTTTTGAAATCAATGTAACACTTCAGGAAACAATTCATTTAATAACTATCAAGCTTAAAGACTCAGAGTTTTGTAAAACAGCTGCAAGTTTGTTCCAGAGAACTTTTTGATTCCTAGAACTATTCCTGTTACTAGGAATAAAGAAAAAAAAAAAAAAAAAAAAAAAAAAAAAAAAAAGCTTTCAATATCATAACATTTTCACATTTTCTGAAAATATATTTCTAGATGTTTTTTGTTGGCAAAAAGCATGTCAGTAATCCCAGACATATGTGTATCCATATTCATATGGAGTAATGCAATGTAATTACCCCCTTGGGTATGTATATTTACTGGGTTTCATGAGATGACATTAGAACAAAGGGAAGCATGCCCCCAGCTGGCACATCTTGGCATCAAACAGCAGTGGATGCTTTCTTTTTGGAAACTCCTATTATATTAGTTGTACAAATAATACCTTGAACACAGAGAATCCTCATTATTTGTATGTATATGGTAGCACTGTCTCTTCTTCTCTCCTTTCCTTTCCCCAGCGCTCTATGTGTTTGATGTCACCGGTTGTATATTTGTTCCTTCACAGCCCCCTCATCCCTTAGATTAGATTTCTCCTTTCTCATTACCAGCCTTAATAGACCCCTCCGACCTCATCCCAGCTTGAGATATTATCTGAGCTCTATAATTAATTAACTATAGCGCAAATATTATAGATTATTAAAAATAGCATAACTAATAGTGTAATATCTCAAGCTGTCGAGTTTAATAGTCAACATTGTCTTGGCCTCCCTTATCAGTAGGAGACACCCGGTCAGAATATTGATTTCTGGTCATTTTAACCGTCATCTGCCACCATGATGGGGAATTGTCAGGTTTTTACCACTCTGAGCTCATTTAAAATCGTTAGATTGTGGCCGCTGCCTTGACTAAAGGCTGTCTTTTCTCAGACCCCTTTAAAAGCACAATATTTTATCTACAGAGTAAAATGACAGGGGGTGTTACAGTAGAAATGTCCCTGTAAAGAAAGAATGGTGGTGTTCTGTTAAAGAGCACAGGCCTGCTTTCAGCTCAGTGCTGTCTGCTTGACAGAGTCATTTGCTGTTTCAGACATGCTGAAAAATGTATGGAAAAATAACATGTTTCATCCACTGCCATTTGTGATCATAGCTGATGGGTTTAAAGGCATTAATGGCATTTTTTCTGACTTCCTCCTAATCAGTGTCATAAAGAATAAGTGTATTTATCTAAAGCCTCTAAGTCATGTGAAGCAGAAGAGAATACTCTTTTTGGATGGACAATATTTGAGCTTCTGATCGTAATTATGATTCATTTGTGTGAACAGATTAATTCAATAATCAGGGGGTGCAGCGTAGCACATTAACCTTAATTAAGCTCATTAATGGCGCAGACACTTCTCCCCTAGTGATTCAAGTCCTCCAGTCTGGCACATTTTCAACCCTGAGCACTTCCATGATTCCCATGATGACATAGAGAGGGTTTCCAAAACAGGTCTATTAATCATTTGTATTATTTGTAGGTTTACAGGTTTATTGTACCAAAGGGATGTGCTTGTGTGAATTGTATCTTGTGTAGAGTACATAGAGGAATTTGCAAGTTGCAAAATAGCTTACTTACAACAGATTATCTGACGTTGTTATTGCTTATGTCAGTGTGATTAAATCGGTTTTTGAAACTGTGATCATTTAGATAAAGAATATAAACATTATGATTAAAATTATGATTTTTTTAAGCTTTATTAAACTGAATGAAGGTGAAAAACTAGTGAGTATATTGTGTGTGTGTGTGTGTGTGTGTGTGTGTGTGTGTGTGTGTGTGTGTGTGTGTGTGTGTGTGTGTGTGTGTGTGAGCGCGCGCGCACAATTATTGATTTTATTTGATCATTTTTGTGCCCGTAATTACATTGTCAGGTTAATTCGTGATGTCAGTAACCGTGATGACGCTATACTTGCAATTCATTACGTAACTGTAACCTCCACAATAGGTTTATTTGCATGTAAATTGGCGTGTGTAATTCCATTATGAATTCATGTAATCGAGAAAACTACGTGTCATTTCCCAACTGACACAACAACCTAAAGGACACAGCAAATAAATACTGTTCGTATGTTACTGCCAAAGTCCAACAATCTAAATGAAGTGAAATGCCTTTTTAAGGAATACGTATAGATAAAAATTGTTACAAGAGTGTCATTTATAAAAATACATTTATAATGGATGTTGTAATGGAGGTTGAACTTTATGGACTTCAACTGACGTGTAACTGATGCCTTGTAAAAATGAATGAATTATGTAATATGAATATGAATTCAGTATGAATTCCAGTTTGTTTGTTATTTGGTATTGATATACAGGTCAGAATGTTTGAGGCAGTTCCTTCAACAAAGCGCAATTAATACAAAGTTTATAGATTGTAATAACTGGGGAAACGCCTGTTAACGTTGTCTACTCTGAAGATGTAATTAAGAGCTAATAGGTGTTGAATTAAAGCTTGCACGCCGCTATATGTTGCTGGTGCTGTATTGAGGAGCGCAATGTGGCGGCTCCCGTGGGTCTGCTTTTGATGGGATAATCATGTTCATCCCGACTAAAATTACAGCTGATTGTTTTACCCATTATTTTGCCCAACTTTTAATTTCTTTCTCCCAAAGGATCATTGCACTCGGTAATTGCAAAGAACTGACCTTGTATGTGTCGCCCACTCGACCTAGAAATCCAATTTTGTTAAACTTTGCATGGCGATTTTTACCATATTAGACTAGGTAGTCTTTGTAGATTTGTGGCTTGGAAGTTAATGAGAATTTGTTAACATGATATTCTATGGCACATTTATAGAAGTGACCACAAACTGCATTTAAGTGCGACTAATTTGTCTGTTAATTACCTAATGGCTAGATAATTGGTTATTGGAATGAATGTGGCGTTAATTTTGAGCTGTTGAAAGCACTCAACGAGACAATATTATGAATTGTGTATATCCAAGTACAATGTGCATCAAACTATCAGATTCCTTTATCAAACGATTATTTTGATTGATTGGCGTGGTTTGTTTTGAAGTTAAAACCCCGTGCTAACTAGTTGACGAGATTCCTGCTTTTATAAAGGTCCTCCTTTTCTCATAAATTTATCGTGGAACAATCATTATCCTAACCTCAATCGAGAGGCGAGGGAGGGAGGAAGGAAGGAAGGAAGGAAGGAAGGAAGGAAGGAAGGAAGGAAGGAAGGAAGGAAGGAAGGAAGGAAGGAAGGAAGGAAGGAAGGGGAAAAATAAGCCTATTTAGTGACTTTCCAGTCCAATGGTCTTAACGTTGAAAGTGAGGTGACAGCTGCGTATATCAACGGCCCACATCATCGCTCACACGCCGCTCGCCTCCGCCGCTTCTCACGGCCGCAGACGGAGATAATAGGCTATTAGAGGCGCGGGATTAATTTGTAGCCAATTACTGCTCACAGTAGAATATGAATGCATAAATAAGGCGTAGCGCTTGTGCGTGGGTTTCGGCGGGGTAAGAGAAGAGGAGGGGAGGGGTGAAAGAGCAAACGGCCGCGCAGGCGGGACATGAAGGTGGGGGGGGGGGGGGGTTGGAAGGGGGAGAACTGAAGAAGGTGGGGGTGGTTAACATCCCCCCCCCCCCCCCCGCCCAAAAAAAAAAAAAAAAAAAAAAAGAAGAAGAACCGGAGCAAGAGAAATCAACATCCCGCGGGCATCTGTCCACTCCAACACACAGTGCTGAACAGGATATAGATAGAGTGCTGCATACACAGCTGACAGTGTGAGGAATCAAGCGCTCCGAGATTTTCCACACACCGGTATGCTTTAAGCCGAATACGTGTCTAGTGGGAGAAACTATGAATAGGGATAAAGTGCAGGTGGGCGACATCTCCATCGAACCGCCTGCGACTGGCATCGCTGCACAAACGGCAGTGATCGTGGTCGCGTCTCCGGAAAGCGTGGACATGGAGGCGCATGGAGAAAAGCGTATTGCTTCCGGTGAGCTGGCTGTGTTTTCTTGTCCCACAGCCAGAGATGTGCTTCAGGCGGAAAGCCGAGAAAACTCCGTGCGTCAAGATGCACCTGCGCTTCCGCCACCCAGCGCTCCTCGGACCACCTCCTTCTCGGTGCTGGACATTTTGGACCCAAATAAGTTCACAAGCAAAAGGCAGCAACTCGGCCGGACAGGCTGCGACTCCGGCTGTGGGTTCGGGACAGAAAACAGAGGCGAAGATTCAAATCATGCCGCAGATCAGAAATCATATCCAGAAGAGTACGACTGCAAGAAATCGTCTGGACTGCTTAGTAAGTTTTAAATAAATACGCACTCCTCTCTCCCCTCTTTGTGAATTAGACTGTCACAATTTCCAAAAGCAAATAGGCAATAGTCAAATAGGTAAAAGTAATCATATAGGTAATAGTCAAATAGGTAAAAGTGAGAACTAAATCTTTAGCTAGTTGCACTTTGAATGGTGTTTATGTTTTATTGGGCAGCACAGCTTAGGCTAAACGTTGTGGGACAGGTTAATTCAACTTTTGTCGTATAATTAACTATTTCTTTAAAGCCCCATTGTTTAGAAGAAGAAATTAAAATAAAGTGCTTTCTAAAAGTTTGCAGTCACAGTCTGAAGTCATCAAAACTTGTCCTCTCATTGTGACTTAATAATTCGTTTACTGTTTGGAGAAAGGTATAATAGATGAAATATTAAATTTCCAATAAATTATTTCTACCACCAATATTTTATTAGCCAATTATTTTTAAAATGTTGCAAATTTATTGAAATGCACAGTATGCTTGGACTGTGTGTAAATGAAATTAGTGGTGTTTCTGGAGGTAAATGGTCTTTCCCAAGCTTGTGCAGCTCTTGGAGTTTTAGAGCGTCGTGATCGATATCTCACTTAATAAGTATAACAGGTTTAAATCGTGTAATTATCCGAAATTTGACCCTATAATTTAGATGTTGAGGAGGAGTTTGCAAGCTGCCTGAAAGAGATATTCTCGATTCGGTAATAGGATATCGACCTGTCCGTTGCACATGCCACTCCGGGGCGATCTTCCCCATTATCCGGCGTCCTTAACGCGCCAATCAGCACTGAATTAAGTGATCGAAGGAGTTTAATTGTTTTTTCTTTCGATGTTGCATAGCTTTGTCTCAAGCCTGAATAGTGAAAATGGAGAGAAGGTATCCTTAAGCTAAACCTACAATCAAATCCTGAATGTACATATGCTGATACTTCAAATGGCCATATGTTTACGGCCGTTTCTGCATATGATTGGACGTTTTAACTCAAACCATAACTGCAGACTGTAATTTTAACGTAATAGTGTACTGGTTTGTACTGGATTCCAAAATGAGAAATAACCTGAAAACAGATTGAAAACATGGTCCAGACGGCAACATTTAACGCGTCGAGACAAAGTGACATACACAAGGATGCTTTAACCTATTTTAAAACTTTCAGTGTAGCTTATCTATATATAGACTACTAATATTACATTTTTCTTTTAGAATGAAATTGAGTTTTAAAAGTTTTATGCAGTCATAAAAAATTATTTTAGATTTGAAATGTGTAGAAGAGCTTCAGACCTAAATGCATTTCATTTTATTCATGAAAACAAAAAGAAAAGAAACAACGGTTGTGCTCCTTATGTTTGTTTACTAGAATTTCAGATAGAGTTCACAATCATATTTTAGTGTATATTTATTTTGAATTGATTATTGTAATTATTGCATTATTCAAACATACGCCATCGGGGCTCATTACAGGATTTTGTTAACATTAACATAATTAAAACACAATTATGACATAAATACACAAATCAATTTATTTCCCATACGGTTTGGTTTTAGGATAAATAAATCTGAATAATGCATCTCTGTAAATTGTTTTCCACCAGAGGATGGCTTCGTGTTCAGATCTTCAGAGTGTGAGAGTGATTTTACGCGTGGGAATCACACGGACAGCGAGCTGCAGGACGATCTGTGCAGTGAGGAGAGCAGCGGTGCGCTCACTGGAAACGCCGACGGAGAGGACGAGGACGCGGTCATGAAAAGTCCGAGTCCCGGCGGTCAGCAGAGCCAGCAGTCCTCCTCAAATGGACAGAACCAACAAGGCAAGTCGAAGAGAAAACGCTCCGGCTCGGACTCGAAGTCCGGAAAGCCAAGAAGAGCTCGGACTGCGTTCACATACGAGCAGCTTGTGGCACTGGAGAACAAGTTCAAGTCGACGCGCTACCTTTCCGTGTGCGAGCGCCTCAATCTGGCGCTGTCACTGAGTTTAACGGAGACGCAGGTCAAAATCTGGTTTCAGAACCGCAGGACAAAGTGGAAGAAGCAGAACCCTGGAGCAGACACTAGCGCTCCAACGGGTGGCGGTGGAGGAGGACCGAACGGACCGAACGGCGGTTTGGGCAGCCTGAGTCCTCTCAGTCCGTCTCCACCCATGAGCGGTCATCTATCAATGCATGCCAACTATCCGAGTCACACACCTGGGGGACTAGTGTGCACTACTCAGTTACCCTTCCTGCCTAGTCATGCAGTACTGTCTCCGTTCATGCTGAGCTCACAGACGTACGGAGCGCCCGCTTTTTACACGCCGCACTTGTAAGAACACTATTCTGTAAATACACTGAAATCAAGGCGCAGAACTGACACACCCCGAGCAACGCACTTTCCATCCTGTGATGGCCAAAACAGGGAGGAATGAGTATCATTTGAGGCACTTTTTGTTAGCTTAACTTCTCTACAGCATTCGATAGCTACGAGAGAGACGACATGCTACAATGCTGAAATAACTGCTGATGTGCTCGATGGCGTGTCGAACAGCTGAAAACCCTGCAAGACATCTTGACGCACAAGAGACAAGTCCAATTATCCTCATGTCCAAGTTGTTCAGTTTGATTCCAGGTGTAATTTCGTTACATTTACTTTGGTTTTGAATCACGAAAATGTGAGCATTTTCGTGGCTCAGACTGTAAATATCATGAATATATGTTAGGCAATAACTTTGAATGCAAAATGACTAAAATAGTAAGGAATCAGTGGGAATAAAATAAGATATGTATCCAAACCATAAACCAACATGTCTAATTAAAACAACTGTGAAAATTATTCGTAAAAGGTTTATCTAAAACTTTTTAAATGTTTAGGGTTATTTATTTCAATTTTACATGCTATTTCATTGTTTGGTTTGAGAAGAATTTAAATAAAAGACCATTTTTAAGATCCGGCATTCAGCAGCCAATTTGTCTAACAAAAAAAAAAAAAAATCTTGTGTGATAAACCATGTGTAAATGCCATCGTGATTATTGTGGATTATTATTTTATAATATATATATATATATATATATATATATATATATATATATATATATATATATATATATATATATATATTATAGTAAGGCAATATTTCTAGAATATACAATATTATGAATAAAATATATGATGCATTATTTTGACCTAAAAATTTTACGCGCATTTACCAGTTACACTTTTAATCCACATCAGTTACTAAGGAGCAGCACACACAGTTTCATTCTCATTTCATTTCCACGAGCTTAATTTTGAAATAATGCCTATGTACAGATTTACAATTTGTGTGTGTGTGTGTATTTTAGATATATTTATAGCGTGTGCTCTTGCATCACATGATCCTGTCTCTTATCGAAGTTCTCAGCCCCGTTTTTAGATTTGAACGAAAACCTATTCTAAAAATAAAACAAAATTGGGATTTCTGTTAAATAGAATTAATTTTCTGCTTCATCTCTCAATCAAATATTTATTTCAGACTTTTGAAGTATGTGTAACTGCGGAATCCAGATTTAATATTAAATTAAAAATTAAAAATAAAACGAAAAAAAAAAAAAAATTCTAATGAATGTAGACTACAAGGGATTATTTTTTGACGTCCACACTGATACCTTGGTTCAACTTAGACTGAATGCATTATTATTATTATCATTTATTTTATTATTATCATCATCATCATCATCATCATCATCATCATCATCATCAATCATCATCATCACTACTACTACTATTTTTTTTTTTAAATCCAGCTCACTAAATTGTCCCAAATACCAACCAAACAAAATTAAAAGAATCATTCTCTACCTTTTTATACCCTGTTTCATTTTATTTTTAACTTCATAAAAATATCAAAATAAATGTAAAACAAAAAAATAAATAAATCTAGACTAAAGATCATCCTTGTATTAATTTAGTCCATCAAAGTCAGCACACTTAAAACTATTAAAACGCTCAGAATGAAAGTTCTTATACAATAAAAGCTCAAACACAAAAGTGGAGAAGGTTTTCACGAAACTATTTACACTCATACACCGGTTTATTTAACGCGTAACGGGAATTCAATGTCTAAATGAAATATATATTAAGTTTATGTTAAGAGTATAAAATTATGTCTGAGCAGGTTGACACCCAAGACAATTTACTTAAGGATACAGATTTCCTTTAGGACTTAATGGACACAAATCGCGCAGCTCTAATGAGCTACACTGAAACTCGGACTGTGATTACGAATGCAGTTTATTTCCACAATAAACCGAGTCGCTGTTTCTTACAATATCGGAATAAAGCGTTAGTCTGACATCACGACAATAGAAAAAGAGAAAAACATCTCGTAGAAATATAGACCTTTTGCTTGTTGTTTTAGTTGTTTAAAAGAACAAACAGACTTACATGAAAATATTTAGATTAAAAAAAATGCACAATTCAATGACTAAAAAAAGTCCCAACAAAACCTTACAGCTTCTTAGAAATTTTGACCAAACATCATGTACCTCCAAATTAAATCATTAAAAAAAAAACAAGGTCGTTTTAAGGTTAACCATCTCTATATTTGTGGAAGGACGGATCACATAAATTTCACACCATAGTTTTACAGTGAAATATTAAAAAGGTCTACAAAATCATAAATAACAATTACAGTACAATACAAAGAAATGTTAAATAGTATTTAATTTCACATTTTTAGAAACAGAACCCTGGATATTAGCTTATTTTCACACTTCATTCAGGAGGTCCCAGTTTAGAGGACAAGAGAATTTATTTTAATGCATAGTTAAACTGGTTTGCAAATTTCTCATGCTTCCTTGTGTCCATCTTGTTCATGACCGCCGCTATTCGTCTCATGGAGCTCCTGGAAAGACACAGGATTAGCTATTTAAATATGCTTAATAGTATTCAAAGCATAATAAGCACTAATAGATTTTCCTGATTTATCAGGTGCACAAATTGCGTCTCTCATAATATATAATCATTTTATAAGAGAGAAATCGGACAGTTGCTTACTTATTAAAAACCTTCTTTTCTAGCCTTGAGCGAGAAGTATTGGCAGTTTGCTTCAGGTCTGTGAGGTTGGGATGTTTCCTTTTCTTTCCCTTTCCTTTGCCAGCCTTTTTGCCCTTTCCGTATGTTTTAGAAGAGCCCAGATCCTCACCCGTAGCTGCTTCAATCTCCCTCATCAGCTCTGGATCTCTCCAGTCTGATCAGAAAAGAGAGAAAATGACTGGTGCTATAAGTTTTCACTAATATAAACCAAACCATAAGTATTATCCAAATAAAAGCAATCTTATTAGGACTAACGTCAGTTTGCACTAATTACAGCCATTTTGTTTTTTATTTTAGGGATCAGATCCTACCGTTATAAACTTGTAATCAAGTAATGTAGGCAGGACAACTCGGGTGCATTAAAACTTAAATCAACAAAGCTCTAAAGCTATACTTCAGAAAATATTAACTACTGACTGACCTTAGATTTATAACTATAAAAGATAATTCTAGTATTGCTCCGGTTGTTTGGGCTAACCAGGTCATCGGAGGTATAAACTCTACAACCCAAATGTTCTTGTGAAGATGAGAGAAGAGGCCTCTCATTAAGTTAAGCTGGTGACTGAAGTGCAGCAGGGCCAACTGCTCTGTCAACATTTCATATCTGCTCCAGCTGTGTTAAGAAGCCTAGGGCCCCACACATATGCACATACACACACACATGTGCATTAAGCAGGTGACAGCTGCAGTCATTTCATCCCAAGTGCTGATTCAACCACACACCAGATTAACTGTACGAGATTGCACATTGTAATTTAGTTTACTTTAGAAAGTTCATAAGATTACGACATTTAAATGGCATTTTATTTTACAAGAGAAAAAGAAATATGCATGTGAGCATTTATACCAGATCAATAACCAAATAATCTTCTCTTCCCTTGCCAGTAAATACATACTATGGACCAGTATCCAGGAAAAGTTGCACAAATATTTTTAAATCAAATATTTTAATTTACATACACAAAGTCCAATAGGATTTTTAGTGCAAGACATTTCTTCTGCTGACCTGCACCAGATAAGCCAAACAATGCGAAACTCTGAATCAAACAATCACTCAGCCATCACATAATCCACATCCTCTGGTATTCTTCCGAATAAACCGATCCATTACATCTTCTTAACATGTCTTAACATGTCTTAACTCTTACCACTTGCTTTGCAGAAAGTACAACAAAAAGAAAGATCTATACATTTTAGTTTTTTTTATTTTATTTACTATTTAATTGTGTTTCAAATATTTTTCATAAAAATTTTAAAAACCCAATTCACTGTGAATAAAAATGCAGCATTCAGGGATCTGAAGGTGCCCATTTCGAGGTGCTGAAGCAGAAATCAATGGCCCAGCAGGGAAGCTGTTGGTCAGTAAGGGAACTGATGGACCTCCGTTGGCGCCACAAACTCACTGGCATCATACGAGAGAGGGTGGGGGTGGAGGGGGGGGTCCTCTGTGGTTACCGTAACGACTGGTGTGTAGATGGGCAGTGGGCATGATGGAGTTGGGGTGGGGGATCGATAATGTACTTAGTTACAAAAGATGCTATTTCACAAGCCAGTGGTCAGCGGGCATCAGAAGTCAGCTGTCTCAGATACCTGTTTGTTAACAAGTCAGTGCGGTCAGAGAAAAGCACATCCGACGCTCCACTGACAGCACGGAGCCGCCGCTTAATTGGCTTTTAGCGCCCAACTCAGCCGAAGAGAAATAGAGAGAGTGTCTGCCGGGGAGAAAGAGGGGCAGAGCAAGATGCGGCCTATCCTATTATCAGGGTATTGATGATTACTGGGATTTCATCAGTTCATCTTTTCCAGGAGTGGCCCTCCCCTTCAATGCCCTGTGATTTGTCTTTTATCTACTCAATGTGTGCCATGAGGAAGGAGTGGAGGTAATAGGTGTTTAGGATTTGGCCTGGTTACAGGAGGATTTGAAGACACCGGAACAGTAGCCTACTCCAAACTCAATTGCTTTTACCAAGTTAAAAATGACATCAGTTGTCTCAGAGTCAATAAAGCATTCTTTGTGTTGAAGTAATCTTTTTCAATCACCAGGGCAAAAATAATGCTTATGCTTACATGCTTATTTGCATACAATGCTAAGTTTGTCGAGGGCAAGAACTATTATATTCAGCCATCATCTCAGAACTGACAGAAAATCATCTTTTAAATCAGCCAAGAGAATTAGAAGTGTAAGCCCCACCTGGTTGCTCCTCTCTGCGTTTATATTCTTCCTTCTCCAGACGAGCTGCATCTTCTGGATTAATTGGCCTCCCAATCTCATCCCGAGGAATTATTAACCCATGGAATGGACACTTAAAAACAATACATCACATCCTGCTCCAATTACTGTAGAAATACCTTTCACAAAGTGACTGTATGTGAGGGCCATGTCTCATACCTACCTTGACTCTGTCCTGGCGTTCACACAGTGAACCGTTGGACATCGGGGCTTTGCACTTGTGCTCCACGGGTTGGAAATGTCCAGCAAAGGTAATGTATCTGGATTTCATCTGTGCAGACAACTCTTTGTTCTCAACTTCCTCCTCCACTTCATGGGGCACCCAGAACTGGTGCTGAGAGGTGTTCCTGGGAACCAAACATGACACTATGATTTCAATCATAATAGGTTATATTATGAAACTATAAAATGCCCAGGGTTTTGGACAAGCTTAAACAGACAACACTGCTCTCTAGTGGTCACAAGTTAGGACATAAACCTGAATTTCTCTCTGAAATTTGTTTTTCAAGTAGATGACAGTTACTAAGGGGGAAAACTTATTTTGAACTGTCCAATAAACAAAATGTAATCATTTAACAGAGAATGTAGGAAGGAACAAGAAAGAAATATTCTGTTATAGATGATGGCATAGTTAAGGATGAGTTGCTGCTGTACTTGATGATCTTGCCAACTGTAGGTTGCTCCTCTCCCCAGTAGTAGAGATCCATACCAAAAGGAACAACAGGAGCTTTCTCCTTCTCCTCTCCCTCTTCACTGCTGCTTGTGGTGGGTTTGACAGAGGCTCCAGACACACTTAAGAACCACAAACAGATATGTGTTTTATATGGTTAGACAGACAGACAGATAGATAAATAACACACATGCAAAAAACACACAATAATGAAAAATGTATTTAAAATGTTAAACCATTCAATTGCTCAACTCTTATTTATCCTGTACAAATCAATTTCTCAGGGCATTTCTACAAATATTTGCCCTATTTAATCTTCACATGTATTATGTCCCATTTCCTCAATTACCCTGAAGATATTGCCGTAGTCACTTTCTCTTTTAGGACACGCAGTGTGGCAGCTGCACATGTAGGATCCTGCTCTTCTTCATATTGCCTGCTCTTAAGCTGGTTGAGAGTTGAAAGCATGTGTGGAGTTGCAGGTCTCGCCACTGGCTTTGATGGCTTCAGTTTAGGCACAGAGGTGGATGCAGAAGATATCGAATCAAGACCTGTGAGAATTGAATCAGAAAACCGGCAGTCAGCAGTTGATATGTTGAATGTTCTTGTGTAAAACATCATATACAAGACCTGACACTAAACCAAATTAAAACACACTTGAGCAGATACTGAACTGTAAGAGATATATTTTAAATGTTTTAACTGTATATCTCCAGACGAAGAAGATATACCGTTACAACCATTTTGGTCGATTTAAAACAGAAAATATGAATATTTTACCCATATTTCGGTGAACTATAGCCGAGAGTCAAATCTGACGACCTTTAACCTGGTGTTCACATCACTCTGTGCACTTCAGCAACACTGCTGAAATGTCTCTCCTGGGTGGGCGGGGGGTCTAGCGGGGCATGCAGGGGCTTAAGCTGAGCTTAAAAGTGACACAGAGATCCAAGAATGACTCCAAGCCTGCACACTTCCCCAAATCTTAGACGTGAGGAAATTAGAACTTTAAAGGGTGGTGGAAATCTCTTAAGGGTGTGATTAGGGAACACCTGACCACTCTGTCTCTGGGTCATTAACCATGCAAAGTTTACGATGAAGCATGCACTTCAAACGTCATCAGAGGCACCAGAGGGTATCCAGACCCTTCTGACCATTACGCATTTTTAAAAAGGACTCCTTGTCCAAGTGTCCAAGAGCGTGTTCACTGATATGAGAAGTGCAGCTTATTGAGCAGGAAGTACACACAATGCACCAGTCAAAACTACCCAGACGTATATACACACTACCCAGAACGCGTAGAACAGACACTGTGGTCGAGGGTCAAAACAAAATGTTTAGCAAAGGTTTTCACTTTTCCGAGCTTGATCCCTGGGGCATACAGTTAATCCTGGCTTATTGACTCTCTAAGACTTATGGCATCATAGCCAGCCTCTGGCCTACGCAATCATGAAATACAACTAAATCCGTTCTTTTTCTGTTCAAATTGACCAAAATGGTAGCTATTTGTCTGAAGCAATAAAGTTGCAGGTGTTAAAGAGATAAATCAATAAGAGGAAATAGAGAGGCCCAGCAGTAGACACAGAGTGGTGCTGCCAATGGTGGCATTATTGATTTTCCTGAGTTCAGCAGGCCTTGTAATTAAAATGTAAATTTGAGAAAGAGATAACGTCCTGACAGGAAAGCTGGGATAAAGGGATAGATAAAAGATCAGCAGTGAAAGGAGCAGAGAGAGAGAGAGAGAGAGAGAGAGAGAGAGAGAGAGAGAGAGAGAATGGAGGTAAGGATAGAAATGTTTTCCAAATAAAACATTTTTTCTCTGGATGAGAAGCACAGGTCACTCAAAAAAAAAAAAAAAGATTACCAGAAAATGAGTTGATTTTATTTCTTAAAAGCTCTAAAATATTCCTACACACACAATCTGATCATTAATACACAGTTTTAACTTCCCGTAGCCACTTATTGCTGCAAGCTGACTCAGAAAAAATTCATTCATGTGCTCAGAGCAGAATAAACGTGCCTCGGCTGTATGCGCAGGAGCAGATGCTCCCAGAGGTTTAGCCCCCCCTCTGTGGTAAACGCAGGTGGATGTTGTAAATTACAACACTGAGCTAATGGGAGCTCATTAACACCACTGCATTGTTAATTTGGCATGGCCGACACACTGATCATTACATACTTTACTAATCAAAGCAGCTTGGCTCCATGGAAATTACAGCCTAATGAGTCTTTAGTTAATACTGCTGGAGAGACAGTGGCCATGTTATATAACAAATAATAGAATTATATCTCACTACGCACGATTGGTGCAGGGCTCATCATATTTAATCACCATGAAGGCTTCTGAACAAATATTGACAACAATCAGATCTACATTAAATATACCGCTTTTAAAAGCACTTTATGTCTTATGCGTTGTGTTGTTTAACATAGCTTCATAGCATGGAGCATTTTCTATTAGCCGAAGTGGCCGTAAATTTCACGTTGTACAAGATTTTATGTCAAATATCGTCTTTGGTGTTTAGGTTATGTGCTTGACCCCTGGCTCTCTGTGTGCAGCTTCTTGTCAATACGGTTGTCCTTGTACAGATGGAGTCGTTTGCTTGTACAAATAGTCAGCTGTCAAAACAGATTTATACTGGATGCCCCGGGTGATTTTAGGACTTAATTGATTTAAACCAGATGGAAACGAATTCATTACTCTTTTAAAAAAAAAAAAAAAAAAAAAAAAAATTTATCATAGATGCTATTACTTGCAGTAAATGTGCCATTAAATGTCTGTTACCAGTATTTTGTAAAATTTAAACTTTATTGCTTTATTTTAATTCTCCTACCTTCAAAACCCCCTATGGCTAAACTTGACCTTTAAAAGCATCTTAGATTTGACCAAATATAAAAAATGATCAGTTTGTTCAAAAGCAAACATGTTAAATATTTTTAGTACCCATAATCCATCATTAATTTTTATTGAGCCTGGCTCTCTGGATCAGGGTGTCTGCTAAATGCTGTAAATTTAAATCTACAAATAAATATAGGTTTTCAGAATAGACATGTCTGAAATAGTGGTTTTAAATCTGACCCTTCACCTACACCTTAATTGGCCTGGACATTGGCTGCTGTGACATCCTATTAGAGATTATTGGGCTTTTGGGGGCAGTGTGATGTCTTATTGATGTCTAATGAGTGCAAGCATCTGTGTGTGTGTGTGTGTTGCTGGATGCAGAAGCTCTGGCACCTGAACAAACTCACCGTACTCTGCCCGCAGATGCTCAGGGATATGTGGCTCATAACCCTCTTTCTCCGGCACCTCTTCAAAATCATCATCATCATCATCATCATCATCATCCTCCTCCTCCTCCTCCTCCTCTCCAGCCTTTAACTGTTGTGGTAAAATAAATTCAATACAACACAGATTACAATAGGTGAATGTTCTTTTTCAAGAAACAAAAAAACTATTTTGTGTTATTCAAATGAAGAATTTACCTTCAGTGCAACAATTTGTAGGTTGTTTGTACACACTTAATACATGGCTCAGAACCTTAACACTCCTCTCTCTGGTTAACACTCAAACTGGATTGACTATAGGCTTCAGGGTATTCCAGAGATTTATTGCACCTTGAACAGCAAACTACTCAGTAACATCAGACCTCTTTACATTTTAATTCCAGCACATAATAGAATTTCCAGTTGACCACATCCAATTCTTTTCCCTAGTGGTAACCCGCCTGACGTTGTTCCGTCTAATTGTGGTTACATAATACAATGCTTGTGTTAAGCAAATTTTATCCCATCTCTCAAAACATAGAGGGAATAAACAGCTCAGGCCTCATTTAAATGTAATTAGCAAATTGTAAAAATATCATCAAGAGAAAGCAGGGGTCAGAAAATACCACCCTGGAACAGGACGCTGAAGACAATAGCTACACAAATCTGTCCTCAAAATCCAAACTGTGTGTGAAGGGAGCAAGAGTAGGAAGGTGGGGAAAAAAAAAGAAATTGAACAAAGAGATTGACAGATATGTAGGTAATATTGGGTTATCTTAGCTAGCCCAGGTGGAGGTGTACCTGATAACAGCTCTGTGCAGGCCGCTGAGAAAGAAAAGGGCTCACTGGGTGATATGAGAGTTCTCACCTCTCAGTCTGAGCTCTGTGTTAGAATCATGCAATCACTTTAAGGAGCTCAACCCCAACACTAGGCACCAGATAAGGCCATCTAAGAGCTGCTCTGAAGCAGATCCGGGTTGTAAGGCTCTGAATGCTGTAAAGCCTTTGTTAGAAACGGGTTAAAGCTTCTAGGAAGTTGGCAACTCCTCAAATGTCATAGTTCTCCATACCGTCAGTTTCTGAGATATTTAAGCAGATTAAATAGCTCACAAACTCAAGCTTATCTGAACATGAAAAATATGGTGAAAGATGCTATATTCCTGGCCAGCTTGTGTGGCATGAAATCCATTTATATTAATTTGTCACATTTTCCTGACAAAGCAAATACATTTCCGAGTAAAGTATTCTGCAGAACATTTGACATTTTGTAAACTGCTTGTATTGGTGTGAAATTTAAGTCTAGATGTAACAATATGCTCAGTGACTCATGACCAAAGAAAAAAGGAACAAAAAACATGCAGCAATATTGTGTCCATTAGTCACAAAAACGGTATGCACAAAAATACAAAAAACTCTGAACATTATACACAAAAGTCTGTAATTTTTTTAATTAATATCAAAAATAAATTATGACCTCAATTATGAGATCATGCACGTTAAATCCTTTTATCTTTTATCATCACATGGGGAAAAAGGTAACAGATACCAGATTTAACCTGGTTGCTTTTACCAAGAGGTTAAAAGACACAACAGAGTTCTGAACAATATAATCATACATCTATATCAACATGAAAATGTGTGGGTTTTAAAAAAAAAAAAAAAAAAAAAGACCCACAATATTGCCAAAAGTTTTGGGACACCCCTCCAAATCATTGAATTCAGGGGTTGGGCTTGGCCCCTTAGTTCCAGTGAAAGGAACTCTTAATGCTTCAGCATACCAAGACATTTTGGACAATTTCATGCTCCCAACTTTGTGGGAACAGTTTGAGGATGACCCCTTCCTGTTCCAACATGACTGCACACCAGTGCACAAAGCAAGGTCCATGAAGTCATGGAGGAGCGAGTTTGGTGTGGAGGAACTTGACTGGCCTGCACAGAGTCCTGACCTCAACCTGATAGAACACCTTTGGGATGAATTAGAGCGGAGACTGCAAGACAGGCCTTCTCGTCCAACATGCCTGACCTCACAAATGCGCTTCTAGAGGAATGGTCAAAAATTCCCATAAACACACTCCTAAACCTTGTGGAAAGCCTTCCCAGAAAAGATCAAGCTGTTATAGCTGCAAAGGGCGGACCAACTCCGTATTAAAGTCATGTGCATGTAAAGGCAAATGTCCAAAACTTTTGGCAATATAATGTATATGGTCTAAAAAAGCCATTACATTCTCAAAATTTTAAAAAGGCCAGGTTAAAACCATGTGTGAAGGATTTGAAAGATTTTTCTAGTAATTGTTTGAGGGACTTCTCACTAAATATTAATCTTATGGATGCCTATAGTTTTGCAACTAAGTTTTTGCAGAAAAGAATTGCATTAACTACAATGAGAAATAAGTATTCAGTACGTCAACATTTTTTAAAATTGAACACAGCGACTCAAGAAATCTACACAGATAAAGATATCATGATATTACAATCCATAAAAAATTTATTTTTAATAAAGTGGAAGGACGGTTGTCACAAAGAAAACAATAGGCAATGCAATGCATGCACACTCAACCCAGAAGGCTCCATTATTAAAGAAAAAGCATGTTGTTTTACAACATTTAGAAAAGCTAGTGAATTACTGGGAGCATAGAGACTTCGAGATGAGCATGCATGGAGACCATGGCAATGGAGTGCACTGCCTGCTGTTTTCTCTGAGACAAGTGTACCTGCTGCCTCCAAGTCTTTCTGGAGCTCTTTCTGAGTGGCCCTGGGTTTTTGGGATACACTTCTGACTAATCTTCTGACTCTCTGCTCAGAAATCTTGCAAGCAACTCCTGTGTGGTTGATGGTGGAGTGATGTTCCTTCCAATTGCGGATAATGGCACCAATGGTGCTAACAGGAGGAGGTTTTAGGAGAGCTCTTTGCCTCTACTCATCATGAGATGCTTGCATACTTGCATTCAGAGGTGTGTAAGCCTTTTTCTAAGCTATCAACATGCACTAAACTAGGTTCAATCAGCTGCTGCCTTGCCTTGGCGTACTGCTTTTTGTAATGCGATCAATAGCTTTTGTGTCTCATTCCACTTCATTACTTTTTATGGATTTTAATATTATTATTTATTTATCTATGTTCTTGAGATAATACAAAGGACTGGTTAAAATGTCATGTGAATTGCTGCACTGGATCAGTATTTAATTAAAAAAGAAAATGACGTTGAATACTCGTTTCCTTCACTGTAACTTTATGTGTAGTTTACATTAAACATCCAACAGGTTTATAGTAAAAATTATTACGGATTGCATGCTTTCGTCATTTTTGCTCACTTTCATATAGGGTGCCAATAATTTTGGAACAGGTTGTCTCCAGTGCTTTTAAACTGTAATTCATATGACTGGCTGAGACAAACGGTGGCTTGCTGTTGCTTTTAGGTGGCAGCTGAGCTTCTGTGTCTTTACCTCTCCTGCCTGGAGCCTGCACGTGCTCATCCATCACATAGCCTGCAAGTTTTATCACTCGAACACTAATCAAAAGAGAAAACTGTCACCACAGCTGACCTGTGGAACCTCCCAATTATGCTCTTCAGGAATGACAGGAACGCTTAACTTCCCCAGCTGGATAAATGACTGCCATCAATCTATGCAGAATAACAATGAGCTGCCAACCTGCAAATTATTATTTTTTTAGCTATAGAAAATCCCTGGGTTGGAATTTATGAAAGGTGAAAAGCAACCCAAGGCTCTCTTATCCACCTTCCTTTCCCATGAGCTCGGGGAGGCACTGCGTCCGCGCTAAACAGAATTTATGCCTTTTAATTTACTCAAAAGGTGCTTAACCGTTCCCTGTGCTACAATGCATAACAGAATGCCAGTTTTTAAATATGGGGGTCGTTTTCATAAAACAGTATACATAATGTGTGTGCCCTTCCCTTTTGAGGGCATTGCATGAGATGCGCTTCCCAAGCACGCTTTTTTCCCATTTATTCTGCTTAATTGCCTCCATGATTACCTCCATATCAGGCACTAAAGGGTGATCAAAGTGCGCTTTGCCTATTCCTTTTTATTTCTCTGCTTTCTTTTTTATTTTGTTTTTCATTACTGCAGGCGGCCGGTGTTGACAATTGCAGATTAAGGTATAAACTGTCTTTGAATGAGGTCTCAATTACTTGTGGTGGTGGCACTGGGTGAGTGAGGCACGCACCACACACAGAAAGCTGAGCTTTTACTGGAGCTGTGCAAGAAATCACGTCCTTACCTGAACACTCAGCTATACCTATTCAGTCCTTTTGTTTAATGTTATGCTCAGTAATGAGACGGTAAATAATGTGAAGGAAGAAGCAAGTCATAAGCTTAAGAATATCTGTTCTGGAGGGCCAGAGAACACCAGAGTTTCCTGATCCTGTTATTAAACCTAAAAAATTTAATGTGGTTAGGTACGTGAAAAATATCCACTAAAACATCCACCTTAAATGGGACGTTATAGAGTTGTAATAACTTTTTAATAAGTATTTATCGATTTGAATAAAAGGGTTTAATAAATGTTTTTAAAATTCATTCATTACAAATTAACAAAAAAAAAAAAAAAAAAAAAAAGAGAGTAAAGGGTGTAAAAAGAGTGAGGATAAATGTCAGGCTGCGCTTGTTTTTACACACACACACACACACAAAAGCTACTTTTATGAAATGGGGAAAAAAAAACTAAATAACCCCTACACTGACCTGAGCATAAATATTAGTGGCTCTGCACAAGTCAGGAACATTCTCTGTTTATTCACCAACACTACAATTCCCAACTTACACAGCAAAACTGCTACTAAAAGTAAAAGATCCATCCTAAATTGGAACTAAAAGGAAAAAAAAGCCTTAAAGTCCTAAAGCATTATTTCAACCTGTAGTAGTGTTCCTGATTTCCTTCCAGCCAGCAATCGCAGAAAAGGAGATTACAGTTTTGTTTATAAGTGTGCTCTTCTTTAATCCAAAGCACTTTTTTCAGTCTTGATGGATTCAAAAGTTGTGGAACAAGATTACCAGCACAGTTGAAATTCTTAGCCAGCCAACATTATTTTATTTTTAATTCACTTTAATTTTGCCATGATAACATCTACACTGCCAGCTCATGATGGCAGCACTGTAAGTCTTTTCTGCAGGAAACCGGCTGCTGCAGGGAATCGCTCTCTATACGGTGGCTTTTTGCTGACAAAGACCTGGCTAACATATGGAGTCCACCTTTTAGTGTCCCCTTTGCATTTAAAACAGACAATTTGTTTGGCTGCCTCTATAACTTTTATGGAATAAACACTTCTTTATCTTTCTCTTCCCCTTTTTTCACCGTCAGGTTTCTGGATAAAAATGTCTCGGTGCTAAAAAGTGTGCTCACACTTACAAACCCTTTTCTTATAATGCAACTCTGTTTTTAAGATTGTAAGCTATAAACTATATTGAATATGAATTTAATGTGAGATGGATATGGACGAAACAAAAAGCTAAAAAAACAAAACAAAAAGAAAACCAAAAACCCAATATGAAAGTAACCCTTTATAATACTGTATGCAGCAATAACTGTACACGTGTTTAATTATTCGGATTTTAAATGTACCGTGTTACTTCATTTCCACCTTTCTTTTCAATGTAATTTTATTTCATTTTAACTTTTACAATCATTCTAAAATACTGTTTTCTCTCATTTTTTAAAATAAATCTCACCATTTTATATGTTAAGAGTACAATAATTTAATATTTCTTACTCATTCATCACACACTGAGTTCTTATTATTATAGCGCTATACTTTAATGTGCAATAGGCCGCAGTTCAGCTTCACATAAAATGATCACTTATAAAAGTTTATGAAATGCCCTTGAAAGCTTTTTTTTTAAAGCATTTTAAGAAATCAATTAAATAAATGTTTAATGGAAAAGTGAGATGTTATCTCAAAGCAATTCAGAGAGCCTTCCAAGCGTTAACTGAATGACCACATTAGAATAAAAGTGAATATTAAACAGTACAGGTGCTGTAAATAGACCGTTTAAAGGCATTTGCACTGAACTCTATTGATTGTGCGGTGGATGTGTCAACCTCCATCTCCTTGGCAGGAAGAAGGGCAGATAATGAGGTTCCGGTTAAATATCCACCACTTATGAGGAAAAGCACATTCCAGCAGGGCCAAAGCACTCTCTGTGCTCTCCAATATATTTTGTATGGTTTAATTAACCCTGTAAGCAATCTCAATTACTATGGGCCCAGGGAAGTAGCGGCTATGTGCACTCCTTTAAGCAAGTCTGTTATCCTTTTAGAAAAAGATCCAAGGAGGCAGCCTCGGACAACTGAACTCTCGACTTCATTTGTCTTTGGCCAAGTTTGATGGCTCTGCATTTAAAAACCCATTCAATCTTATAAACCAAAAATTAAATGTACTCAGCTGTGATGGTCCTCCATGCATCTGCTATTTATATGCTAATTTCCTCTCTTACCGGGAAGGTCTTGCAAATTATTACAGCAAACCAATAACTCAGGTGTATGGACTGGCAGACTCGCCGGCTATTGAAAGGAATGAAATGCTCAGAGGCTCACAAAAGCGCACCGGGCCACCCCGAAACAGAGAACCTTGTGAAGTCGCCCACCATTGTCTCTGGATATAATTTAACGTTCCTTTGCCACAAAGCGGCTCTTCGAGACAGCACTCACTTTAAGAGCACACAACTTTGCATACATTATACTAGCAAAATGCAGAAGCCTATTTTGAGATACATGTTCTTTTAGGTGGGGATTGTCTGCCTTTAATCGAAATAACCTTGATGCAGAACCTCAGGTATACAAAGAGAGAAAAAAAAAAATTATACATTGTTGTATGAAAAAGTATGCTTCCAGGAAAATGATATTAATGTCTTCAAACGTGTTTATTGCTGTGCTTAAATGAAATACTTGAAAATACTTGGTTTATGATTATAAAAGGACAATCTGCTGCTTTTAACTGTCAAGTGAAGGTTACACAGTGATTAAAGGTAAGCAAAAGTGACGTTGGTGTGATGGCTGCTGAAAATGTGTGTGATGTAGATAAACAGTAGTTGATGGATGAAGGTCTCTTAATTTACTACAATTTAATGGGCCCTCTCAGAGCCTCCTGCCACATGGGGATTGCAGTAAATGAGACCTCAAAGCCCCAAGAACCCTAAGAGTTTCCCCCTGGGGTTAAATTCAGGCAAGCTATGCATTTGACAAGGAAATGTACTGCGGCAAGGGCATTTACTGCTATAATAAAAAAAAATATATTAAAGATTCTTTTAAAGAGTACGCTAAGAAATTAATTCAAATGTAAAGAAATGTTTGTTATTTGCTTGTTTTATCCTCAAACAGAGTTCCGTAGTATAATCCAGCCTGGATCCAAAATGTAATCATGTCTACTTTATAGCCAAGCCCTTTGCTTACATCCAACTTAATAAGGTATTACCCTTCTACCAGTACTGCAAAACACATTGTAAAGAATCCCTGATAGGTTTGGAATGAAGAAAGAAACCTAGATAGACAATGTTTATCGTACGTTTGCCAATGGGGGGAAAGAAACGCACGGAGACCCATCAATTATTGCTCTTCCGCACCATCCTGATAAGATGCCTTATCGGTGTAAACAATGCAGTATTCCCCCTGGCCGAATGGTAAATGTGCACCTCTTTTGGGAAGTTGAAAAGGTGGCTGCTCTACAAATTCAGGGTGCTTAACACAAAACCCCCGTGACTAATAATTAAATGGAGGATGTGCGATCACAGCACAGCAGTGCAGAACATCCCTGCCTGAAATGTCAATCGCTACATTTATCTGATGCACAACGTAGGAGTGACAATTCAGTGACAATGAGCGTTATCTAATGGATTAAATAATTACATTTATTTACTTTTTATTTTACTGTCTACAGAGTACATTTTTCAAATCCTGAGTCAAGCCCTGATTATTGTAAATTTAAATAATCACTGACATTTGCAATGCTACTAATCACACAAATACGAAGGACTCAGGCAGTTTAATTTTCATCCATGTCAGCAGGAGTTTACCAAAAAAAAAAAACCATCTATCCCATGTCGGCCACAATAAAGGGAATAAAGTAATAGAATGCTTTTAAGGATAAAAAAGAAAAACTAATTATGATAAAGGACTTCAAGTTGTTGCTTTATCACAAAGCTTTGGCTTTTTGCATTGGAAATGGCCGCTGACAGTGATAAACCTTTACAGGGTGCAGTAAGGCGCTTTGTCACTGTCACTTGCCTGCGTTCACTCTAGCTAGCTTGCTCCTTTTTGCTCACTTAAAGGCAGATATCATGTGTCATAATGATGTGTCTCCTAGCTGCTAGGTGTGTCCCATTCGGCCCTGCAGCGCGCCGATCTCCATTAACAGCCCGCTGAGCTAATCTCAGGTCTGATGTATGGTGCTTCAGCAATATACTCAGCACATTTGCAAATGTTCAATGTTCATCGCTGTGGCACTTTAGTTCGGATTTTCGCCATTATCTTGAAGATAGAACTGTGTGCTCAGAATTGTAGTTAACTGTAAATGTTTTTGAAAGCGACTACTGAAATGTAATACAGCCAGCATCTAAAACATTTGCCAAAACTTCATTTCCAGAAACAAAGACCTAAAATGTTATGTGGTGTGGAGGGATGGTAAAATATTCACATGCCTTTTCTGTGTGAATGTCTTTATCAGGATTTACTTCAGAATTATCTTTCATTGCATAACTCCTCTGAACACCGAATCAAAGCATTAGTTTCATATGTAGTGAAATGGCGCCCTCGCCTGGCGAAGTCATTGAAAGCAAAAAAAATAAATAAATAAAAATCACAGATCTAGGTGAAACAGATTTAGTTTGCTTTTCTTGGCTTCCTGAAAGAGAGTAGTATCAGTTTGCACACAGAGAAATAAAAACTGTAACGCCACTCACCACTCTTCTTTGTCTTGCTTTGTAGTCTATGTGAAGCTCATCATGTTTCCTCAAAACCTTCTCAAGAGACTTTTTGAGGTCAGTGGCACGTCTCATCAGCTGCTCATCCACACCAACTTTCGTAAAAACCTGGAGATCAATCCCATTTCAAATTATATAAAGATTTAGTGCATGTACACTGATCAGCCATAACATTAAAACCTGCCTGCCTAATACTGGCCCTCTTGCACCACCAAACCAGCTGGTATCCGATATCAAGATGTTAGCAACAGGTCCATTAAGTACAGTAAGTTGTGAAGGTGGACCTCCATGGATCAGACATGTTTGTCAAGCACATCATAAGAGGCTCCATCTTGGAAATTTGAAAAAGTCATGTCCCTTAAACCATCCTTCACTAGCCCTTCCTTCCCATACACTTTAATGATCCTTGGGCGCTCATGACCCTGTCGTGGTTCACTGGTCATCTTTCCTTGGAGGTTCAGTAGGTACTGGCCACTGCGTACTGTGAAAACCCCACATGATCTGGCATTTTTGGAGATGTTTCTGACCCAGTTGTCTAACCATCACAATCAGATTTTTTCACTTGCCCATTTTTCCTGCTTCAAACACATCAACTCGGAGAACCGACTGTTCACTCACTGCCTAACACATCCCACCTCTCAACAGTTACCATAGTAACAAGATCATGATATTCATTTCACCTGTCAGTGGTTTTAATGATATGGTTTTTTGGTGTATGCACCCTTTCAAAAAGCAAAACTTGCAAATGAAATTTGCATAATTTGAAACACCCCTCCCAATTCTGCAGCAAGCTTTTGTTAAAAACATAATATGCAAATATTAAGAAATAGCTCATTTAGATTTGAACTTTAGAACATAAAAAGCCAAAATAATGAATTGATCGATAATTAATAGGTAATTAGGACATTAGAAGTTTCTTTCGGCTGCTCCCTGCTCGGGGTCGACACAGCGGACCAACAAGTCCGCACAACAACTTGGCACAGGTTTTACGCCGGATGCCCTTCCTGACGCAACCCTCCGATTTTACCGGGCTTGGGACCGGCTCTGCATCCGGTGGCTGGGGTTTGGGCATTGGCTGAGAATCAAACCCGGGCCTTCTGCATGGTAGGCGAGAAACCTACCACAGAGCCACCAATCCCCATAGGTAATTATGACATTACAGATTGCAAACACTTCACAGGCAGCAAGGACACTTTCTATTCTTGTTTTAGGAATTGATAAGTATTCTTGATAGAATCAATCTAGTTCTGAGATATTCTTGGGCTGTCTTTCATTCACAGCATGTTTAAAATCTAGGGTCTAAGGGTTGAAGTAATTCATGAAGCGATTATAGAAGCCAGTCTTTTCCAGCTTCAGTTTCTTTACTTGCTTACAGAGTTTTATTCGCTCTCTTCTGCCTGTGTACAGAGCTGTTTAAAAATCCCAGCAATGCTGCTGTGCCAGAGCCACTCACAGCGGCTCAACCCACACGCCATGCTTCTGCTGCGCTATGAACACTCCATCACTCAATTAATACCTGCTCTGTGGTGGTCCTATTGTGCTACATTAAAGGATGGAGTAAATGGTACTGAATAAACTGTGCAGAACCAGAGATCAGTAATTGTACCCAGACAAAGAGCAGCTATATGAGTGATGGATGCCTATTAATCTGATAATTCTGTTTTTATTCGATTCTAGCTAATAAAATCTAGACTATGGAGGCTCACCTGAATCCAGGACTGCGTGGCAGGAAGATATTTACTACTGATGAGCCTGTGCAGATCTCTCATAGTGTTCACTACTGCCTCATTCTCCTCCGTCTCTTTCACACTCAGATCTGTGAAGAAGGGTTTGCTCTTAACAAGACCGTTTCTTATACATGACAACAGGGTTCAAGTGTCAGAGGAAGGCACACATTCACAAACTGAATGACTTTTATATTGAAAATTCCTTTAGTTCATGCACAAATTTTCTATTACATTTCTGTGCAGAATTAAAAGCCTATAAGCGATTTAAACTTGACCATATAAATGAAATGACTTATTTATTTGATTTGACGCTGATCAGGTTTACATTAGACTTCTTATGCACACATTTACACACACTAAGTGGCGGTTTATCGTGGGGAAAAAAATCTATCATTTTTGTTGAACTGACGTTATATACATGAGAAATACATATTTATCAGAACATTACCCATTGTTCTAATGTATAAGTAGGCTGTTTCATATAGTTCATATGTTTCTGGAAGGTATGATGTACCAGTATTCAGCAATCATAATAAATAATCAGCAACCGAAAGCCAGCTGACCTGCGGACACATTCAGATCGAGCCGATAGGTGTGGGACATCAGTCCAGAGCTGCGGATAAACACGTCCTTGTTCACACCCTCCTCTATGTCGCTCTCTCCACTAGAGTCCTCATGTTCATCTTCAGCATTAGTTTCCTCTGCAATCCTTCCACCCTCTTTGTTAAGGTCTTTGCTGCAGCAAGGCTGTTCATCACAGACGTCTGTGTCCTGGTGACGCTCACTGCTAACTTCAGTGGTCTTTTCTCGGACTGTTGTCAGCTCTGAGCTAAAAAAATTGAAACTGTCTGGCATGACTAAGGTCATGCAGTTGTTCATCTCAGTCAGAGATTCCTCGATCTCATTAGCCATTTCTGAGGGGAAAGGTCAATTACAAATAGTGTTAAAAATGTTAAAACACACAAAAATACAAACATTTCGGCTTGGAGAACAGCTATAACAGGAAAACTGTAAAAACTGGTCTACCTTCCATCTCCTGCTTGGCCTTTTCAAGCTTTCCCTTATAAATCCTCTCCAGTCTTTGCTGTTTCTCCTCCTGCCTCCTTCGTTCAGCCAGTGATCTTGCTTCAACATCCTGAAAGTCTATCTAGGGAAAATAAGGAGGGACATGTGAATTTAAAAGAAAAAAGAAAAAAAATGTGGTAATGCCACTTCATAGGATAGGTAGATACGTCATTTATATTTAATTATCAGACATAATTTACCTTTTTAACTTGCTTCAGAAAGTGATAACCCAAAGCCAGCTTCTTGTAGGCTTCCCCGTACGTGGTCTGCCAGGCCTGTACAGTTTGGATGGCTTGGGTCTTCAGCTTCCTGGCTACCTCTTTCGGGGGAGGCAACGGCTGCTCAACATCCGTCTCTACCGTTAGCTCCAGAAATTCCTGTAGGTTTGTTACTAAGAGAGTTCTGAAGTGATGAGAGCGGCTGAAAAGCTCTGTAGCCATTTGGAAGGCCGAGAAGCGAACTTCGGCATGATCCTGATTTAGCTGGGTCATGACGAGGTGATAGAAGTGATCAATGTAGTCATTGGAAAGTCTGTATAAAGGAAGGACAGCATTTATGAAATGGTACCACATATACAAAAGGCATCAGATAAAACTCATATGAAAAATGGATGTGTTCAGAAAAACACTTTGGACTGCATGCAGGTCAGTTAGTAAAACTTTCATACTTGCAAATCTTCTTCACTTCCTTCATTTTTGCTTGATTCAGCTGTGGTTCTCCAGAGGTAGTCAACTCCTCCACCAACTCAGACAACTTATCCCGCTTTTCTTGATCCATCCTGTTCTACCATGTGATGAAGGCCCGAGGCTGTGAGCTCTTTCACACAGGAACCTGGAAGGATATTATTTCAATTTATTATTTAAATAGACAGTCAAAAATAAGCCTGCAATAACTTTCAGACTAGTCGTATACAATTTCCAGTAGGTGTTCTACTGAATTATCCAAGCTCAAGTCAAAGTTTAACTAACCTGTGACATTCTGTGACCGTCAAAACACAAACGCAGAGGGTCGCAGAAGCACCTTTTTTTGCAGAAACCTCAGCAAGTGTCCCAAACCTGCAACACAAAATACATACAGCAGGCTTATTTTAATGCTGATTATTACAGCTGACATGAGTGTGAACTGCAATAGTCAGTTAACCTAAGAATAAACCTTAATAATTAAGTTAATAAAAATGAACCATTAAAAAACCTTCCGCAAGAGAGGAGTATAGAGCAAGATTTTAACTCTATACGGCTCACATATATAATCAAATATTTTCAGTCACCTTCTAGTACTGAACACATTATGAATCATATTTACTGAGCAATTCTCATAATTCCAGTATTTCTATCACAACATGAATGCACTGTAATCACAAACTCAAACACACATTTGAAAAAAGGATGATTCACAAGATTACTGAATAATAAACATAGCTACTATTTCGTAAACAGAACTACAAGTAAGATTCAGCATGTAGGAGAGACTTCCTCAGAGAGCTCTTACATGCAAGTCATGAACGCTACATGGTAATTGTCATATTTTACAGTCTTGGCTTTTCAATGTGCTCACATGTGCACTGTTCAGGCATTACATTGTGACCACCTGCCTAATATTGTGTCGGTCGCCCTTTTGCTGCCAAAACAGCCCTGACCCATCGAGGCATGGACTGCACTAGATCCTTGAAGGTATGCTGTGGAATCTGGCACCAAGATGTTAGCAGCAGATCCTTTAAGTCCTGTAAGTTGTGAGGTGGGGCCTCCATGGATCAGGCTTGTTTGTCACAGATACTTGATTGGATTGAGATCTGGGGAATTTGGAGGCCAAGTCAAACCATTCCTGCTCAGCAAACCATTCCTGAACCATTTTTACTTTGTGGCACGATGCATTATCCTGCTGAAAGAGGCCACAGCCATCAGGGACTACCATTTCCATGAAAAGGTGTTCATGGTCTGCAACAATACTTAGGTAGGTGGTACGTGTCAAAGTAACATCCACATCGATGGCAGGACCCAAGGTTTCCCAGCAGAACATTGTCCAAAGCATGACAGTGCCTTCTTCCCATAGTGCATCCTGGTTCCATGTGTTCCCCAGATAAACGACACACACATACCCAGACATCCACGTGATGTAAAAGAAAACGTGATTCTTCAGACCAGGCCACCTTCTTCCATTGCTCTGTGGTCCAGTTCTGATGCTCAAGCTTGCCCATTTTTCCTGCTTCTAACACATCAACTTTGAGGACAAAATGTTCACTTGCTGCCTAATATATCCCACCCACTAACAGGTGCCATGATGAGGAGATCATTGTTATGAGGAGATGAGGAGATAATTATTATATATACAGAATGTATTCTGGTCGGTGCTATATTGTGCATCTGTTGTCATACAACTCTAAAAGCCAAAAATATCTGGTCAGACCTTAGTAGCTCTACTAGAGGACTAGATTGTTTCTCATAACAAATAAACTGTCAAACTACTCTTTAAACATTAAAACAGTGAGATCTGATCTAATATATGGATCATTTAGAGAAAATGATAAACTATAGATAAGTCTTTACTTCATTAAGGGAAACACAAGCTTAAAGGACCAACATAAACACATCAGAACAGAGAACAAGAAAGGAGACTAAATAATCACTTATTAAAATATAAAAGCTAATTTAGTAGTAACTTGACTTTTGCTACACTCTTACCGTCAAGAACAGAGTTGTCATATAACAAGGTCATGATTTTACAAGAGAAAACACAAAACTGGTATTCCTTTCATATTTCTTTCTGGATACAGGAAAGGTTTCACTGAGCGTCTTTTCCTGCTTCAACGCGTCCTCGGAAGTGTGAAGACGGCAACAACAACTAAATAAAAATGGCGTCATTCAATATAAAAGTCCCTCCTCCAGAAATACACGCTCTCTCTCTCTCTCTCTCGCTCTCTCTCTCTCTCTCTCTCTCTCTCTCTGAAACACACAATATTTCATAATTATATCGTGTGTTTTCACTTCCTTAAAAGTTTAAATGTATTTTTTTAATTTATTAATTATTATTGTATTTGAAGTTTGCTAAAAAATGTATAATTAAAAAATTATATATATATATAATTTTTTAATTATACATTTTTTAGCAAACTTCAAATACAATAATAATTAATAAATTAAAAAAATACATTTAAACTTTTAAGGAAGTTTATATATATATATATATATATATGTATATGTGTATATATATATATATATATATATATATATATGTATATATACATATATATATATATATATATATATATATATATATATATGTATATATATGTATATATGTATATATATATATGTGTGTATATATATGTGTATATATATATATGTATATATATGTATATATATGTGTATATATATATATATATATATATATATATATATATATATATATATATATATATATATATATAAGTTGGGAACATGAAATTGGTATGCTGAAGCATTAAGAGTTCCTTTCACTTGAACTAAGGGGCCAAGCCCAACGCCTGGAAAAAAAAACAACACACCTGAATTCAATGATTTGGAGTGGTGTCCCAAAACTTTTGTCAATATAGTGTGTGTAATTTGGATTTTGTTTCCAACTACAAAAGTCCCTGTTAAAGCTGTTACAATAATGATTATGATACAAAATCCCACATAAGAGACATCCTAAAATCTTTCAATTGAATGTCATTGCTCTTCCCTTGTAAAAAAAAAAAAAAAAAAAAATCTGATGCTTATCCAAGTTCTGTTACACATATATTGTTTAAAACAGTATCTTGATACTATATCCAAAAAGTGTAATTCTTTTTAGTGGTACTGAAATATATTGAAAAATATGTTGTATATGTGAATGGCCTGTAAACCCAAATTCTTAGCTGACATTAATAGGGTTTTTTCATGCATTTTTTCTCATACGTGCTGAGGGAAATACTTTCTAGGTCTTATTCCAGTCTGAGAGAACCCAGTATCTTGCACATTTTACTGTTTCCTGCTAATTAGCTGGTTAATTAGATCAGGTGTGTTGGGATCAGGGAAAACATTCAAATGTGTAAGACAGGTGCTATTTCAGAGAATGCGGTCTTTAATAGGAAAAATGGTCTTTTAAAGTGGTTTTTGTTGCTTTATCACAGATTCTCTTTGAGAATACTTTCATCTAAGGTAACATAATAGGAGGTGGTGTGATAAATAGGCCTGCGTGTGGATCTGATCCTCAGTCCAGCATCTTCTCGGAGTCTGAGTCAGTTCATCATGTTTTTGCGGCTCTTTCTTTTCTTTGTCTTTGTGGCTGGTGAGTTTCTTGGCTCTATAACCTGAAGATCTGTGTAAGATGATTGGTGATGTTGACCCCCAACCTCCCCCAAAACACACACACACACACACACACACACACACACACACACACACACACACACACACACACACGTTTATTTGATTAGTTACAAAGCTGTATTGTAAGTGACTTGACAAAAGTAGCCTTTACATATTGCCTATATTTGTGAGACTATACTTCAGCTACTTAAAAATCTATTTTTAAGCTATTTTTATCTATTTAAAAGCTTTCCACTATGCGTCAGAGGACGCGCTGTTGACGCTCGCCAACCCACCTGCATATATGTTCAAGGACGCACACCTTGCGTGTTTAAATAACTTTTTACGCTGTTTAAACTTGACCTCCTGCATGTTTTTCTTTAGCTTTCACAAGAGCAGCTGCTGTTCCAAGTGACGCACAGTCAATGGAGGTGAGGGGATAAACAGTTTTTTCCCCCAGTATTCTCCTGTCTGTCTGGCGTGCTGCTAGGTTTCAGTATTGTGTAATGATTTGTTTATTTTGACAGGCTGTTTGTGAAAGATACACCCTCCCCATGTGCACCCGCGAGTATGACCCTGTGTGCGGCTCCGATGAGAAGACCTATCCAAACGAGTGCATGCTCTGCTTTGTAAATGTGTAAGTTTGCACAGTGTTCAAACCTTATTCTCTAAGTAGTAGTGTTTTGTTTTTTTTTTGTTTTTTTTTTATTTCATTTTTTCTTAATTCTCCCAAGCCGAGCACTTTCTCTTTCTTATTCCCCCCCTTTTTTTTTATACAGGCAACGTCATCTCAACACTTACATAGTCAAAAAAAGGGAATGTTGAACTGCCAGATACTTCAAGTGTTCAGATGTGTTTGAATTATAGTGCATGTTTTGATTTAATCTGTGAGGACAGTTTTAAATTTGTCCTTTACCCCATGTGTTTTGGGTTTTAATTCTGTTATACACTATTGCCAAAAGTTTTGGAACACCCTCCAAATCTTTAAATTCAGGGGTTGGACTCGGCCCCTTAGTTCCAGTGAAAGGAACTCTTAATGATTCCGGCATACCAAGACATTTTGGACAATTTCATCCTCCTGACTTTGTGGGAACAGTTTTGGGATGACCCCTTCCTGTTCCAACGTGACTGCACACCAGTGCACAAAGCAAGGTCCATAAAGACATGGATGAGCGAGTTGTCTTGTCGTTCCTTTCACTGGAACAAAGATGCCAAGCCCAACCCCTGGGGAAAAAAAAAAAGAAAAAAGGGTGTCCCAAAACTTCTGGCAATATAGTGTATAACGATGTGAAGGTTTCTGCCAGATCCAGTGCATAGAATTGTATTGTCTGTAATACTATTGAGCTGTTTAAGCCCCCTTTTTTTTCTTTTTTTTTTTTTTTCAACTGTAGGTCACCACAGTAAACTGTACATTTTTCTGTGTATAAATGTCCCAAGCAAAAGGCTTATTTGTTACTAATGTGGCAGGTATTGGTGTATCTAGGTCACACAATCCAAGCACCCTCTGTAAATCCCATGTATTGTGCCAGTCAGTATTTTAGTAACTGTTTTATTACTCTGTGTAATTCCATAATTTAGATAATTTGTGTCCACCTTTTGGTCCATAGCCTAGTTTCATTTGTGAGGTTGCACAGTTTACTCCACCCATGCTAAAGTACATTTGATGAGTGCAGATGTGACATTGGAGTTATGTTGTCACATTATGCAATTTGTTGCCCATCACACAGGACAAGCAGCCTTGTAGCATATGAATGAAACATCTGTATAAGAATTGGATTAAATGCCACAGCTGTTCTATTCAACCAGGACAAATCAACATATTTTAATATGGAAAATACAATGTGTGTAAGGAATAAAATGCAACAAAGCATATAGCTTGAATGCCTGCAAAAATGCCTGCTTAAGCATATTGGTTTTTTTTTATTTATATTTAGTTTTTATTTAATTTAAAAAAAAAAAATAAAAGTAAGAGACAAAGCCCTCCATTCTCAAGCACTTCCTCTCTGGTTAACATAATAAACAGCATTAATTCTGCCTGTTACAAAGTAGTGACACTAAAGACTCTTCATAAATGAGGACTAAATATTTTCTCACAGAAAACTCACCTCACTAAGATTTACATTAGTTTTGTCTCTTTATGTGAAGCTGTACATGTTTGCATTATTACTGTAGAAATGATGACCTATTAGTATAATCTTATGAACTATTGTGTCTGGGTTTTAGAAAATTCAACAACCCAAATGTAGAATTAACTCAACACCATTTTGGTATGCAGTGATCAATAATGAAAATATTCCTAGTTAAATTATTTCTGGCTTGTCTGTATCAGTTCCATGATTAAAACGTAAAAATGAATGTTCTGTTAAAATGTGTTTTGAATTGGCACGGGTGAAATTTTTTGCACAGAAAAAGCATCTTGCAATTCTAAGTGAGTATCAGATATTTGCTCTTAGACCATAAAAGTCCTTGGGGGTTATCTATATTATGATATGTGATGTTCAAAAACAACGTAGAACCAAAGGTCTTAAAATGGTTAAAATGGTCTGCTGAATTTTAAAAGTTTAAATGTATTCTAACACCTTTCTATAAGAACCAGCATTAACCTCTTCAGCAATTTGAGCAATAGTAGCTCATCTGGGCCAGCCCTTGCTTCCCACGTGCATCAATGAGCCTTGGCCACCCATGACCCCGTCGCTGGTTCACCACTGTTCCTTCCTTGGACCACTTTTGATAGATACTGGCCACTGCAGACCAGGAACACCCCACAAGAGCTGCAGTTTTGGAGGTGCTCTGATCCAGTCGTCTAGCCATCACAATTTGGCCCTTGTCAAACTCGCTTAAATCTTTACGCTTGCCCATTTTTCCTGGTTCTAACACATCAACTTTGAGGACAAAATGTTCACTTGCTGCCTAATATATCCCACTCACTAACAGGTGCCATGATGAGGAGATCATCAGTGTTCTTCACTTCACCTCTCACTGCACATAATGTTATTCCTGATTGGTGTATGTACACTGGTGAGGTAAACAGTTGTCTGGAAAAGTGCAGACAGCATTGCAATAATATTACACATGGATTTGTTTAATGTCTTTCTCAATGCAAATATCTACATTTACATTTATGCCATTTGATAGACACCCTTTTCCAGAGCAACTTATATTCATCTCATTTATACACCTGAGCAATTGAGGGGTTAAGGACTTTTCTGGATGCCTTAAGCACTGATGTACCACTTCTTCATTGAACAAATTTGATTTAAAAACACAATTCAACATGTGATATGATCCTAGTGTAAGATTTTATCTATAAATATCATTTGATGCAATCTCTCCATCATTATTTTGTTCACACACAAAACACTCTTCTAACACTGGAATTACCCTATAAAGTGGATTTTACTCTCCTCTGAGGTGGAAAACTTAGATCATTTCTTTCCTTTTCATTGATCATACTTCATTGTAAAGGCCCGTTTAATAGACTAGCCAGACACTGAGACTGTGGTCAGATAAAAATCCTGTAGAATCCAACCAATCAGATGGCGACTTTGCAACACCTAAAGGGGGGGGGGGGGGGGCAAATCCCTGTTCTTCACGTCCAGCCTTCACCAAGCGTCTGAGTGAGTCGTCGTGTGTGTGCGGATCCTTTCTTCCGTCATTCTCTCTGCGTCTGGTGAGTTCTTTTTTCATAATTTCTATTTTTCTGTATTTTTGGGTAAGCTGGTGAGTTAATTTTTTTGTAATATTCCAATTTATAATTATAAAGGCCCTTGGGAAAAGATTTAATTGTAGGTAGTGTAAAAAGTTTGATTTAATAATAGAAAGTACAGGCGAACGTAGCTAGTTTAATTTTTACTTAGTATTAACCACACGCTACGGCTTTATATTTGGACTTTAACTCAAAGTTTAGGCTTGACAAGAATGGTCTAGTCCCGTTATGCGTAAGAGGATGAGCTGTTGACGCTCGCCAACGCACCGTATATGTATGCACATAGATTATAGGCATAAATTAACTGAATTTCCGTTGTTTTCCTGTAGCTTTGGCTGAAGCAGCGGCTATTACAGGCAACGGAAAATCATCAGAGGTAGGTGGATAAGTAGCTGGTCTTTTCAGTTTGGCGTAGGTTTCAGTGTTGTGTAATGATTTGTTTGTTTTGACAGCCTGTTTGCGAAAGATATACCTTCCCAGTGTGTACGCGCGATTATGACCCTGTGTGCGGCTCCGACGGGAAGACCTATGCAAACGAGTGCATGCTCTGCTTTGTGACTAGGTAAGTTTCTACATCACAGGTTTCAAACCCTCTCTTCCCTGCTGTAACACACACCTGAACCCAGGCTCTTAATCAGCTGATTAGATTCTATCTTGCTGGGAACAGAGGGTACTCCAGGACCAGGAACCTGTGCTCTACTGATTGCAAAAAATACCCCAAATCTCCCAATCTCACTACTTTAACTCTCCAATTCATCCCTCGAATCCATGGGGACCAGCAGCTAGACCCGTGTTTGTTCTGTCCCAATTCTTGATAAACCTGAACTGGGTAATCAAGGGCTCTGCAGGCCTGACCAAGGTGTTTTGGGAGTAGAACAAAAACATGGTCTGACTCAGGGTCCCTGAGGAGTTTTTCAACCCCTGACTTTGGTATCATTTCTTTTAATGAAGAACGCAACAAAAGTGCTTGTATGAGCATACACCAATCAGGCATAACATTATGAGCAGTGAGAGGTGAAGTGAATAACACTGATTATCTCCTCATCATGGCACCTGTTAGTGGGTGGGATATATTAGGCAGCAAGTGAACATTTTGTCCTCAAAGTTGATGTGTTAGAAGCAGGAAAAATGGACAAGTGTAAGGATTTGAGCGAGTTTGACAAGGTACAAATAGTGATGGCTAGACCACTGGATCAGAGCATCTCCAAAACTGCAGCTCTTGTGGGGTGTTCCCGGTCTGCAGTGGTCAGTATCTATCAAAAGTGTCCTTCAAGTCCTGTAAATATCCTTAAAGTCCGGCAAGTTGCGAGGTGGGGCCCATGGAGACTCCATCTCACAACTTGCAGGACTTAAAGGAACTGCTAACAATGGTTCCAGATACCACAGCGACACCTTCAGGTATCTAGTGGAGTCCATGCTTCGACGGGTCAGGGCTGTTTTGGCAGCAAAAGGACGACCAACACAATATTAGGCAGTTGGTCATAATGTTATGCCTGATTGGTGTATATAATGATTGCACTGAAGCTAGTGTAAACCCAGCACTTATTACTTTTTTTTTTTCGTTTCTGCAGGTTAAACCATCTCAACACGTACATAGTCAGAAAAGGGGAATGCTGAAACACACCACGATACCAGCAGTGTTAAAATGTTCAGCGTATGTGTGAGCTAGAATTATAATGCATGCCCTGATTATAATCTGTGAAAAGACAATCATTAATATGGAATGTCTTTTTTTTTTTTTTTAAAGCTGTTTTAGATTTATCATTTTCCTTTATGTGATTTGGATTTTACTTATTAATTCTGCATTAAAATGAAGATCTCTGCCAGATCTGGTGCATAGAATTGTGTTGTCTGTAATAGAATTGAGCCACTGACATCCATGTGCATTAAGCAGCTTCGTCATGTACAACTCCGTGTGTTTAGGTCACAAATTGAATAACATTTTCTGTGCAAGAGAATAAATATCACAAGCAAAGAAGGTTTATTTGCTACTGATTGGCCAGGTACAGGTGGATCTAGAGTTGTTATTTAAAAGTGACATTTTATCCGAACACATTGTGTAAATGGCCTACATTAAGCAGTATGCATGTCAACACTTTCCTGAGAACAATTTTAATAGCGTTCATTTGATCCATTTTAATTTTTGTTTAATTCAAGCCCTAATTTAACAGAAATTAGGGCGAACAGTAGAGATATAGTTATCTCCAGGAGCAAGGTAAGACACTCCTGTGTTTGATTGTCAATGTATTTATAGAAAATCACATTATGTAATTTGGTGACAGTCACACGTACAACAAGCATATGTTCAGCAAATGCAGGTATGTGATATTTAATGCTGTCCAAAATGACATTAATACAGGTAAATTTTGACCTGCACTCACATGTATAACCCTACAACTGAGTGAAGCTTAGTAACTTATAACACTTATTTATCCAACAAACCATTGACTAACCCTTGAAAAACCTCATTTTCCATTTTTGTTAATAAAGGGGCTAATGATTTACAGATTTTGATGACTTCTGAAGACAATAAAATTAAAAAGTCAAAGTCGGGCCTATAGAGAACACTCTTCTAGTATTTTGTGTACTCTGTGGTTGAAAGTCAACACCGTTAGACTTTACAGCTTTTATTTACCGTGTAGAGATTATGCGTTAAATTATAAAGGTTAGAGAGTTTCCTCAGTAAAAGAATGAATTTTACTGGTTCTATACCATTCACATAATCATACAGCAATAAAATGAACTTTACAAAAATATTTTGTTCTGTATTTCCCTAAAATGCATTGTTTATTTTTAGAGAAATGCCTTCAGATGCCATCTATCTACAGATATAGTTTACTCATTTAAGTGCAATATCTTTCACTATACATTTGAATGGATTTCTTTTATTATCTATTTTCCACAATTGGAAACTTTTTTTTTTTTTTTAAATATCAAACAAAAATAATAATTTTTTTTTTTTTTTATCTGTTTACATCTGTAAGTTTCATTTCTTTAAACAAGTCTCTCAGTGTCCCTCTGATAAAAATCATATATTCTGTATACCACAATTTATCAAATGATTGTCAGGATAGGAGGCGATGCTTTAGAGACAAATGTCAAAGGCACTAAAATGTCTGAGCAAGCATCAGACAAACCTCGTGTTCCACTGCGTCCGGATCGGGAAGGGGAAGTGGTGTTGTCGGCTAGAATTGAGGATGGGGACACGGAGTGAGGCTACGCTACAGGAATCAAAGCTACAGAACGGTCCAGAAATCAAGCTCAGTTCAAAACAGAAAGCTGGATCTCAGCTACTCTGCTGTTCTCATGGCCTGTAAGTTTTGATCACGTCCTTGATGGGTCTCCGGCAGATCGGGCAGCAAGCGTTGATCTGTTTCTTTAGCTTGAGTCCACACTCATGACACAGACACATATGTCCGCATGTGTAAATGACTGTGTCCACCTCCTGATCGAAACACACTGTGCATTCACCACTCTTGCTGATCAGTGGAGTCTCTGGGAAGGAGAGGCTGGGTGAGACTGGGGGACTGAGAGGAGAGCTGGGGGCTGTCACTGAGGACAAACACAGAGAAATGTCAGGATTTAGAGTAGTGCTACAGTGAGAGCATTGCATATAGGCCAGTGAAAATTAGTGCAAAATCACCACTCAATATCTATACAAAGTTTTTTGGGTGTTCTAGTATCTGGCTGTGAATATTGGGGGAAATTAAAAACAGACACAGTGCTGAGAGTTGTGTTGTAAACTATACGTTCATTGAGATATGGGGTATCTATTTTTGTTGTATATAACTACTTTTAAAACAGCAATCCTCCTGAAGCTAAATTTGTTTGCACAGTGAGAGTGGTGATGTAACAGGAGCTAAAACATTTACTTATTTGGCAGACAGCTTTTTTAAGATAAACAATTGAGGATTAAGGGTCCAACAGTGGCAGGTTAGCAGTGCAATGGATTTGAATATTTGCTTTTCAAATCAGTAGCTCACTAAGCCACCACTGACAAAGTTAGGCAATATTGCATTTTTAAAGATCCATTTTTTATTATACTTTTTCACTTCTCTTAGCCTCGAATCACCAGAAATGTTGCTATATAAAATAAAAAAGGCGTTGTTTCATATTAACAGCACATTTAAATGATTCAATTTGGCCCTGAACAGAAAATGGCGCTCAAAGGTGAAGGGTTACCTGTGAAGAGCAGTTAGATCATTCTGAAACGAACACTTAGAGATTTGTATCTTCACTCACCCAGCGAGGACTCAGAGGCAGATGAGGATCTGTTGACACTAAAAGTCAGGTCAGAGTCGCTGTCATCGGACACTGTGCCATGGGATACAGAGGGAGAGGTTGATGGACTTGCCAGCAGTGTTCCTGGAAAATTGAGAGAGAGAGAGACAGAGAAAATCACTGCCCCGAGAATGCTGAGGTCTGATATATGCTCATGTGTAACTGTTATTTTAAAAGGCTAGGGAGAAGATGCACTAACTATCACAAGTATAAAATATGATATACGACGGTTTCTGGGGCTGGCAGCCTGCTTTCTGGTATCCCTATTCTGAATTTGTGAGCACTCCTCATTGGCCTCCCAGTTAGAATATAGCGATTCAGAAGTGCGTGTTATTTACACCATGTAGAGGCAGTTATATTAGGACTGAGAGCACCAGCTAGATATTTAATATTTAAGCCCTAGCCAGTCAAGACCATTTCACTAGTAAGCTAGTTGCTCCTTGTGTTCCTAACAATAACAACATACGGTTAATCAGATTTGACCTGACTTTGGTTTCACTGCATAAAAGGTAGAGAGGATAAGTGAATTACTGGAGGGGAAAACACCAAGTATCACTCCATCTGTGCTCTAAATCACAGATACTGTGAAATTAGGTATTAAAATCGCCAAGCTAGGGGCGGGAAGTCATAGACAAGTTTGGACATTGTGCATATGTGTTATTGAAGTACAATCACATTCAGACCTTACAAAACAGTACAGAAAACAATACTGAGCTGCAGCCTAGAGTCAATACGGGATTGCTGTAGCTTGGCAACGTCATATTTTTAGTGATGTGACTATATATATATATATATATATATATATATATATATATATATATATACATACATACATACAGTATATACACATATATATATATATATATATAACTCTATATGAATCTATATGAATTGAACATTCATTTCCTGCCCACACTGATGAGCAGAGCTTGCAACCCTTCTCTCGCTCAAGAAACATGAATTACTTGTTTTGTGACTTCTTGCTTCTTAACCATTCAGCATTTGCCTGATGCACATCATCGATGATATAGACAGTGCACTGTTCAGATTTTAAAAGTGTGCACCTTAGATGGCCTCTGCCATCTCCCTATCTCTAAACCCCTCGCTATCGCAATACAGATACCAGACATGCTCCAACGCAGAAATATAAACAGTGTGCTTGCCAGCTGCTAAACATGATTTTCATTTAGGTTACAAATAAACAATTTGAATGTAAACATGGTCCCCACATGGTAGGTATACCTGTTATTATGTTACACTCTGCATTGCCAAAAAACGGGCCAATGTGACGTCAGTGTTTACGTTTTAAATGTTTGCCTTCAGGGTCTGGTTCTGAAAGCCAGGAACATCAAATATCATACAGGACATGGCATTTGTTTAACTGTGTTTTCAACAGTTTATACACTGCTGACTGATATATCAGTCTATGTAAGCTCATGGCCAGCATATGCTGCATACAAATCACATAATTGGGCTCAGGGTCTTATTTTGGAGCAATAACACAGAGCACAATAGCATCCCATAATAAGGCAGACTGAAGGATGTGCAAGGAGCTATTTCTGGGGGCATAAAAAGCCTTGGAGAAAACCAGCGTAATGAGACAGGCCAGTAACGCCTATTCTCCAGCGATGAGAGAACTGAATGACAGGAACAAGCAAAGTCCACTCATAGCAGAGCTCTATTTCAGACCACTTAATAACCTGTTCAGCTAACCTAGACATAACGTGCACTGATATTTTACATTGTATCTCAAGGTGATATTTAAAAAAAAGCATCAATTAAAATGTTTAAAAAATGGTCAATAAAAGCTAATGATTATTCTAGATCACCTGACACTGATACTTGCCTAATATCCTGAGTCGGTTGATGGCACCACGCAGAGCAAAGAAGGTCCAAAGAGCCTGAGAGGAGTCAACACACAGCAAGCGTCCACGTGCTACCCCGTTAATCCCATAATGCACTTCTCCGTCAGGCAGAAGAATGAAGCTGAGCACGTCGCCAGGTGCAGACGCAGGGAGACCACGGTGCACCACCCAGTACTCCTTACGATCAAGGAGAGCATCAGGTTCAGCAGGCAACTCTGCAGCGTGCAATGTGCCTGGGTCACATGAAGTCATGCCAAACAGGAGCATGCCAAGGCAAGGTGGGCCCATGTGACTCACCTCCACAAACAGAGTCTCACCAAGCCTTATGGGCCTGTCACTGAATACTAAAGTCCGAATACCATCTGAGGAGTGGACGCAGGCCATAGCCCGGTCACTGGACAGAAGCATGTCGGCGCCACGCACCGGGTGAAAGCGCAGGTCGGCATCAAGGTTAGAGGGAAGGCCACGGGATAACCTTTGGACACTGAAAGAGGATGAGGAGGAAGAGGAGGAGGAGCAGCAGGGACTCAACTGCGTGGAGCTGCTGATGTGCAAGGCAGCCATTTTGGCAGCCTGGTTGCTTTCTAACTGGTTGTTGTTATAGTTGGCTGAGTCATGGTTGCTTGGCGGCAAGTAGGCACTCAGACGCGCCACGTTCAGGCAGCTTGTACTGTCAGCGAACGTACTTTCTGTAAGAATAGAAAGAATCATTAGGTCAGGCATTACACGTTAAATAGGGGTTCATCATTACTCTGCTCAAGTAAGAACCCTCCATGGCATTCATTCATTCATTGTCTACCACTTATCCAATCAATGTCTACCACTTATCCAATCATTGTCTACCACTTAATCGATCTATTCTCGGCTCGCGGGGAGCCTGTGCCTATCTCAGGCATCATCGAGCATCAAGGCAGGATACACCCTGGGCGGAGTTCCAACCCATCACAGGGCACACACACACACACACACTATGGCCAGTTTAGAGATGCCAATCAACCCACAATGCATGTCTTTGGACCGGGGGAGGAAACCCACCAAGGCACGGGGAGAACATGCAAATTCCATACACACATGGCGGAGGCGGGAATCGAATCATATTTCTAGGCTATAAAAATATTATTACATTACTGAAGAGATATTCAGAAGAGATATTCTCTGTTGTCTCATTTTCCCTAAAAGGCAATGCATGCATACTGTGCTGTACAGAGTAGTGTACAAAGATTTTATTATGATTGTAATTCATCTTGCAGTCACCAGAGGGCTCTAAAAATGGCAACCTGCTCCTTTAATGTCCCAATGAAATAAATCAGACAAGCAGATCAAGATGCAGGCCTTGACTGACAAGCTAGACACAACATTTGCATGGGTCTGGTTTTGCTCAGTTGGCAGACTTGTGGCCTCCCAGAATATCAGTCCCAGTGAGGCTCTCTCTCTCCAGGGATACACAGCGACTCTTACCAAATATGGCCACGCCAACCAACAGACAGAAGATAAATAATGTGGCCGAGTGCAGAGCAGAGTGAAAGAGTGCTGTTTGGCCTCCTACACAGTGTGTGTATTTTGCTTTGGTGCAGGATATGATCCAGCTCACTACCACACACACACTAAAGCCATCTGTCTGTCAAGGTGTGATAGTGACCATCGACATCTCTGTCATCATGACGTCTGTTCCTCTGGCATCCTGCACTCCTTAGGGGCCCCTTTAAAGCAGTTTAATCTCAGTGAAGAGTCTTATCAGCTGAAAATTATTCTTAAAAACACTGTTACTCAAACTGCCATGCTGCTGCTTGTTTCAAGGGAACAAAATTACCATGTTCAGGATTAGAACTGTTCAGCAATTATTGACCTCAACAGGTACCTGAGGCATAAACTGGACCAAGTAAATTAGGATTAGACCTCAAACTTCACAGGATTTTTCACAGTTAAATGAAGTTTATTGATAAGGTGCTGTAAGTAATTTCTAAACTACACAGACTCTTATAAAAGATTATCTCCCACTCTAGATAGTCTTCCATGTATGAATAAAAAAAACCCAATGTGATTTAACCAATAATGTCATATTATTTATTCATACTTGAGTAGAACATAATATCACAAAAAAGTTATTTTTGGTCATGGTCTATCCCATGGTATAGTAATCACAGTTATCCTGCTTTTTAAATATCAAATTATGTGTACATCAGAGAAAACAATATTTCTACATTGTTTACTGGTCCTCTAACCAGACCATTTCCAGTTCCAATATGATTTAATGTTTTTTTAAACATTGCAAGTAGATGTGAGATGTATAATTATTATACTTCTTGTGTGAAGAAAAAATATAACTCACCAAGCAGTGTGACCTCCTGTGTGATGCCATAGATGTCTATGATGGCCCACAGTGGACGGGCCGCACTCAGGCCGCAGTGGAACAGTACAGGCTCGCCATCGTTCACTGTGTAGAAGACACGGCCGTGCCGGTCGGCCCAGAAAGCCAGCACATTGTCCCTCGCAGCCAGTCTCTCAGGCAAGGCCTTGGCCCAGTAGCCAGGCCGTGCCACCAGGTCTGGGCAGGCATATTTGGGGATGTCAGATGAGGCAAGCTCGCCTGGATCTAGACTAGTGAAACCAAAGCGTAGTGCGCCGCTCCAGCCTGAGTGCACCCCTGACAACCGCAAACGCACCTGCTCGTAGAGACGGATGGGCCGTTGACTGAATGTCAGGCCATGGCAGAAGCTGTTCTTGCGCGTGGCACGTCTCAGCTGCGCATCCAGACGAATGTTCTTGCCCTTGGCATGTGGGTGGAAGCGTGGAGACTCCAGATTAATGGCCGACGCAGACGATCGCCTCTCAACCGTGCCATGAGGAAGAATGTAATACTGGCGGCTAGCCACAGGGCGGTGCTGTAGGTTTGCATCTACTGGAGCATAAAGAAAATTGCACACATCAATACAACAGCTTATAGTTTTTCAGTCAGTCATTTTAAAAGTAGTATTGGGGTTCAGTCATACACATGAAAAAATGTTCTACAAATACTTTCTGATAAATGGCAAAGCAATTTCCATGTTTCCAAGTATATATTTTAAGTCCAAGATCTATGCTTACTACTACATTTTAATGACAGAAATCATGACTCTTAGAGACATGCCAAATAGCCATATTTTTGTTAATAATAATAATAAATGACACTGGGAAATCTATGAGGAGCACCACAGTTCATATGTTAACTCTCTGCTATTAACAGATTAAATTGGTCCATTTAAAGTCAATGCCAGAATCTGAATGTTTTAACAAGACATGACATCAGCCACAAGAATCAACAGCTGCTCCTTAGAGAAAAAATTGTGTTTATGAGTCAGACAACAATTACTGAAATCCCTAGGATCTCCTGAGACACTGACCTATTAGTCAAAATAGACTGCGCTGTATTTAAAGAGCATTATTCCTGTAACCCTCTTCTGATGGGGCAGAAGATGGGAAAAAATTTCCCACAATGACCAATTCCTCCCTCTGACATCCCACGCATTTGCTAATGCTGGCCAGATAAATACACCCTCCCAATCTCACTTTGATCTTGGCGCTTAACGGCATGGAAAAGGCTTTTATGCCGGGAACAATAGCATACCATCAGCGACACTAAAGGCCATGGACATGACACCACTGACATATCTCCCAGCAGTCAAAGCAAATATAGCCATTTGAAAAAAACAGCAAGTTGACAGCAGCTAGAATTGCGCTGTCCACAGTGAACAACTGGTCTTGAGCACAGATCGAGCTATGAAATCCACGCTGGGTGTGTCCATATGAGGAAATGGACATCAAGAGAACCACTGCAATACTTGCTACAGAACCAGTAAAAAGAATTACATAAGTGTGCTTAAAGGAATATCCATGCAGTAAGACAATTAATAAAAATTTTTAAAAAAAAAATAAATAAAAGCAGCAATAGCTTTACAAACATGATCATGTTAAGCTGACAGAGCGTCCCTTTAACTGCAGAGAGTAGATGATCTGGAGCAAGCTTTCTCAATCTCATATAAATAAAGGGAAAATAAATCTCATAGTCCTCCTCAGTAAGATTTATTTTAAGAACATCATCCAACTATTCAAATATTAGACTTGGTATTTAAATGTGAACAATATTGTGTACACTGGTGGGTTGTCTTTCCCACACTTGCAAAAAACAAAATAAAAATAAAAAATCTGTCACCTCTGGGCTATGCTTGGCATATCCCTGGGTTCCCTGAATTCCCCTTTGAGAACCACTGTTCTAGAAGGCACTTCTCGTGTTGCTTCAGTGCTGCATTGCTTCCTATCTCTGTGATGTTTAGATGTGATTTAACATCGAATTACCCTCTAAACCATGATACAACATCTCACACTGCCGCTCAGAGAAAGTGGTCTTATTGATCAGCTGCTTATCTTAAATGTGCATAGATAACGTTCTCATTTATGCATTTGCACTTCCAGAAATGATAATGTAGCACACTTATTGTGGGAATGGATCTTATCTGATTGGATTTGTAGGAAAATCAGACTGAATGGACAGTGGATAGTGGAGTGTAAAGCAGGGCTTCAGCTGTGCCGGACCTGGTGCCTGTAAAGCACAGGTTCTGAAACTGTTTTTGAATTTTGGTGGAAATCAACTACAAGTCTGACTACAAGTAATGTCAAGTTCAACCTAATGTATTCTGTTACAGAAGTAAAAGCTCAGTTTCCAATAAATACACAATATAATATTGAACTAGATTCATAATCATTGGCAGATCAATAGAATTAATTTCCATAGCGATCCCAGACTACCAAAAAAATTGAGAATCCGATTGCATATTCTAATGTAAAAAAATCTCTTTTGTATTGCCATAAAAGTCCTTCTTGCGCACCCCTCCTTTCCACAAATACCCAAATGACTGTGCAGGGTGCAGTTCATTATCATCGCATAATCACGTTTTCAGTAACACAGTCATGCATCAGAGATGCTAACCAACTAATAATTTTATTTGCGTTTACCAGGTACCAGGCAAGTACCAGGACATGGGGAGTGATTTGGATAAGGATTAGGCTAGGATTTGGCTAACTAACAATCTCAGTTGATTGTGCTGTTTAAAGGCCTTTGCATAGTCTGGATATATCTGCATAGGCTTTGCAGGACTGTATGACAAGCTGTATATAACAGCTCTGAATCATATTACACCAGGCGCTTGGAGCTTCAGAACAGTTTTTTTCTCCCTGCCAAACCCACTAATGTTAACTGTGCAAATAAATATCACCAACTGATTAATTTATGTATTCACATAGACACTTTCAGGATTTTTTGAGGATTCTATCTTTATTTAGTTTCATCTGATTCGTATGTAGTTTCTAAAAGAATAATGACCCGAATATTATGTAAAGTCTGTTAATACTGGCTTTAGTGACTAGAACACTTTATCTCATACTGCAGAGATGTTGTTGCAGACCAAAGGTTTATTTCATAAATAGATCTGAGGTGCAAGGCAGAAAAACACCAGTCGCCTCCTCACAAGCTGTGTGATTTAGGGACCTTTTTCCGCCACTCTGTGTACAGGCAAAAGCGAAATGAGAGCCTTCAACTCCACTTGTGAAACACAGCACGGTTCTGCTCGCTTTCCAAATATAGATCTGCGTGATGTGATGGCAAAATCAGCATTGTGGCAGACAGCGATGCTGCAGTCCAGTTCTCGAACCTAGCTTGAGAACATCCACTAAAGCCCTTCTGTGATTCTGTCATCGTCACAGTTCTACAACAGCAAACACAGCGAGATTTAACATGCTCTGTGTCAAAACCAGGCTTCAGAACATAAAGACAACGTTTTCACATGCTTCAAATCAAATGTCAAAAATACACAGGTTGCTATCTTTAGGCTGGCTACAGCTGACTGAAGTATATGTAAGCACTAAGGCAAATGTCTCATTTTTGCAATAATGATAAATATCCAATACAAATACTTGTATGCAAATCGTATGGCAGATTCTAAATCACATTCAGACTCCACCTACTGTCATATGCTATAATTACATGACAGATCGTTGTCAGGGAAACTTGACTTCACTCTTGCAATGGCTGTAACCTATTTCACAAATGAAGGAACTGAAAAATGCTGATTGCTCCATAGTTCAGTTCTAGGAGGAGTTGACCACAAATCTGTTGATGGGGTGGGGAGCAGAGGGCTTCAGATGAAACTGAAATGGCGCAGGCTATTGTGATCAGTATAAAGTACTCGTAAAATATATGTGCATTGCAACACATCACCTACAAATTCACAGCAAAAGTCTGTGGTCAATATAAGGGTTGAAACAGTATGAAAAATTCAAGGTATGATAACCATGAAACCCTGACTGACAGTTCTCAGTATAGTACAATAACTGCTACAGACCTTTTAAAGACAACAGCACTGATGCAGCAGTAAAATCATTAATTAATTGGTTAGTAAAGTAAATGAATACAATTCTGTTTAATGTGGATTTGTTATGACAATCATGCCTGGCCTTATATGGTTAATTAAACAATATATTAATCTAGTTTTGACCAGACATTTTGCACATAGAATTTGTGATATCATTATTTCATACAGTATCACACAATATTAACAGGATCCAAATATCCTCAACAATACACATCTTGTCACTGTACTACACTACACTCGAGTTCCTCAAAGGTTCTAGGCTATAAGGCTATAAGCTTTTACATGAAGCCTGATATGGAAATCTGTTGTAAGGTTCTACATATAACCTTTATGGGGAATCAGAAGGACAAAGCCAAGACATTTTAGAGTATAACAGAGGTTGCTGCATTACTCAATTGTTTCTTCTTTTGAAAAAATTGGACTGACCTCACTACCTTAAGAAACACTGAACTGAAACAAGCATTTTTATGAAGTCTGGGCTGTTTACAGAAAAAGATTACCTGCATCGTTAGAGAAAAATATATTACATATACTTTTCCCAACACTATCACACCCACCCCCATATCTGAATCTGTAAACCATGGCATGGTTGAAAGCTGTAGTCTTGTGTTTTCCTGTATTTCTTGCCTGTATTGAGTGACTGGTGCCTGGTAATTACAGTAAAGGGCACGTCGCTGCAGATTCCTACACTTTCACTTCAGAAATCTTACGAAATACTCTTGGTGCATTTATTTTTGTTATAACTCCCCTCTGGGTATTAATGCACATGATGTAGCCTCATTCAGTCCAGCACTGTAGCACTGTATAACCCTACAAAATGGAAATAATCATCGTTCAGTTATAATTTGTGAGTTTCTCCTCATCTAAATCAATGCATGAACTAAATCAAAATTATTTCCACTGAATGATCTTTAAGCCATGATCATGAGATTGTGAGGTTTCAAAAACAAACAAACAAACAAACAAACAAACAAACAAACAAACAAAAAAAACCCACCAACTGTTCATAGTCCTGCACAGTCTCAGCCATTCATTTTAATATAGAACCTGTCAAATGCAGGTAAAGACACTATAACATACTGTATCCATAACCAAAAATCAATTACCCATTAGCGATCCCTCCCTATGCTATTCCAAAACAAAACTCAAGCAGACTTTTATTGTAATTCCCCAAATGCACATCTGCTTATCATTGTGAATATGGTGTTGCAAGTCACATCCATACTAAGTCACTTATTAGTCCTTTGTGTGTTGTGGAGTCATAAATCAAAAGTCACTGGGCACTATTAAATGCAATTTATCCGTGCACAACTGATTACTGGAGGGAAGGAACAGCACACTGTGAGCTCTAATGGATTCCCTGCTCTATTATGGAACATTAAAACATAAATTACATTAAAATTGCATTCAGTTTAGATCATCCTTCCTGTTATTGTTCTACAAATACACATGCACTGCAACTTGTTTTATTGAGACATTTTGCAAGATTATGAAGTTGCCGCATATACTAAACGCAAGTTTTTCCTAATAAGTACAGATCAATGTTGGGATCATTTTGTAATATGAGGGTATGAATTACACATAGCCTGACTTATATTTATGAGTTTTTAATACCCAAAAAACCATATCCGTATCTAAAATCAGCATTCTGCATCAGATCACTCAAGTCACTTGAGTGTACTTAAAATGATCCAGAACATTAGATAGTATAGCTTCTACACGTTACTCTACACAATGCTGCTATAGTTTATATAAGACAGACCTTATATAAGGCTATGTTTGACAAACAACGTCAGTCACAGAAGACAGCGATGTAGTAGGGTGACAATAGCTGCTCTAAAAATACATGTCAAGGTAATTTAGGTACTGTCAGCAGCACATACTTGTCAATAACATAAACAGATGAATAAACGATGGCAGTGTTTCGTTGTGCATTTAGACCCTCCTTTAAAATCGCATATAATTAAATGTGGATATCATGTCACTTCTTATGTCTGTTGAAATAGAAACTAACCCTATCAAGTAATACCCTTCTGAAAACCCTCTTTACTATAGGGGGGTGACCCACACAAATCAAATTTTACAAAACAGAGCCAGGTTATTTTTAATATACACCCAAAGACTTCATATCATCCATTTTTTTTCAATCGGCAATTAAAAACTCTACCTTTCACCAGCTGCTTCACTGCTGACAACGTTTTATACAAGCAGGCCTGTGGTAATTCTTACTAAGGGAACTTACTAGGTCCCTTATAGTAAACACAATTGTCTTTCTTTCAGGTGTTTATCTTAACACACAGCTGCCACTACAGCAAGTTAATCATTCGAAACACTTTAAAACACAAGCTCATAAATCTACTATCTAACATAAACATTGTATTTGTGACTAAAAAAAAAAAAAAGGGAGCACCTGAACCGAGCTCTTCCACTGCTTAATCAACACCTATATGACAGCACGGGCATCTACAATACCTAGAACATCACACTACTCTGTTAAGTTGTCTTTATTTGTCACATGTACATTACTGCACAGTGAAATTCTTTTTTCACATATCCCATCCTTAGGGGTCGGGGCCAGAGTGCAGGGTCAGACATGATACAGCACCCATAGAGCACGGTTGGTTGGGGGCCTTGCTCAAGGGCCCAACGGTGGCACCTTGTCGGTGCTGGGGCTTGAACCCCTATCTTCCGTCAACAATCCACAGCTCTAAACATTTGAGTTACCACCGCTGTTGTCCTCGGCTGGACTCATATAAACACTGCAGGACTCAGCACTGTGCATTGGTTCAATACTCAGCACGTTAAATAAATACATCAATCGGTGAGCCCTTTATTAGTACTGAGCCATGTTCATAAACCATCTCCGTCAGCTCTCATCTCGCTCTTCCCACGCAGTTACCTCTCTCTCTCTCTTACACACACACAGAGAGAGAGAGAGAGAGAGAGAGAGAGAGAGAGAGAGATAGTTAACAACGCAAAAGCACAAGCGTGGAAATTAGGGCGCGCTCGCCTTTTCTCAATTTCTTGCATGTTCAATTAATGCATGGATCAGCGTTACGCTGGTGCGCGTCCGTCTCTTACCTGTAAGCGGTTTGGGAGCGCTATTCCCCATTACTATGAGCGATCGATTTCCTCTTGTGACAAGTGGATCCTGACTCTTTCCTGTGCTTCCATCTATGAGTGAAGGTCAAAAGCAGATCAGCGCACCGTTAACGCTGAGAGCGTGTTCATGAGGCTGAGGAGCGCCGCGACTTTCCTCCTCATCTTCATGTGCCAGTGTGTAGAGAGCAGCTCTTCTCTCCGTTCACCCTTATTGGCGCACTGCCGCCTCCTCCCCCGCACCTTCCCTTCAAATCTTTCTCACAACTTTAAAGCAATACGCACTGCACAGACACACTGTGAGGCTGCACATGATCGTCATCGCTACATTCTAATAGAAATGGCTATTTCCATATGTCTATAACAGAAAAGACAAGGCACACATTCACAGATGATCAACAATACAGTCAGAATGCACAGTACAAAATGTAAAACAAAAATGTGATGGCAATCTGTAGGACGGAGGGACTTGACTCTATACAAAAAATAAGTGTAAACAAACAGCTAAAGATTTTTAGATATTGTGCAAGAAATGTGAAATGAATTACATCGATCAGGCATAACATTATGACCACCTGCCTAATATTGTGTTGGTCCCCCTTTTGCTGCCAAAACAGCCTTGACCCATTAAGCCCTGTGTATTCTGACACCTTTCTATCAGAACCAGCATTAACGTCTTCAGCAATTTGAGAAACAGTAGCTCATCTGTTGGATCGGGCCACACGGGCCAGCCTTCACTCCCCACGTGCATCAGTGAGCCTTGCCCACCCATGACTCTGTCACTGGTTCACCACTTTTCCTTCCTTGAACCACTTTTGATAGATACTGACCACTGCAGACCGGGAACGCCCCACAAGAGCTGCAGTTTTGGAGATGCTCTGATCCAGTCGTCTAGCCGTCACAATTTGGCCCTTGTCAAACTCGCTCAAATCCTTACGCTTGTCCATTTTTCCTGCTTCTAACACATCAACTTTGAGGACAAAATATTTACTTGCTGCCTAATATATCCCACCCACTAACAGCTGCCATGATGAGGAGAAAATCAGTCTTATTCACTTCACCCGTCAGTGTTCATAATGTTATGCCTGATCAGTGTGGTTCTACTAACAATGCAGTATCTATTTACAATTATAACAATAATAATAATAATAATAATAATAATAATAGCAACAGCAGCAGCACAGGTTCAGCTACTACTGCTAACATTACAAATTACGGAAATGAAGGAAGCCTTGCTGCACTACCAGCATTATCATCCCAAATGTGAGCCTGATACACATCTCTAATTGCTCGTTGAATCCTTTGCTGTGACATCTAAGCCAATCCACCTGCCTATATGTTTTTGGACATTGGAAGAAAACCAGAGAACCTGGAGGAAACCTGATCAAAGGTCGAAAATTTAAAACGTCTGGTTTATATGAACATAAAAATCATTGTAATATTGTATTCTGAACAAATCCAAATCAGTAGCCAATACATTAATGACGATCAACGTTAGAGCAAGGAACAAAACAAGAAGCAAATGTAACCTTAATTATGTGTCCTGTACATAATTAGCTAGAGGCATCCCACCCCCACTCTCCCCCACAGCAATCATGTCTAAAATCGTTGATGTTCTCTCGTCAGTTGGTTCTCTGGTAAAAAAAATTTTTGACTTGATTATGATTGATGCCTGAGAAAATTTGGCATCAACACTCCAATTTAGTTATCATGAATTGTCAGGCTGTTACACATGTCCATGTCACAGCTATTTGCATCCTTTTCTGTCACATTCACTATAACCAGCATGGGTTTGCTTTTTGCTCCTTGCCCTGAAATTGCTAACAGCAGTGCCTTTTAATAGTTGGATTTTTGGAATGGAGACAAACCCCTACTAAGATCTACAGACCAGCAGTCTTTCAAGCACAGAGCTCTAAAACACAATAGCTAACAATAACTTAAAGGGCAAATAATGGCTGAGAAAAGTTACGTTTGAAGTTTTATGCTCTCCAAAAGCTTGTTAAGAATGGTGGACATTTTTGGGAATTACACAAGCCCTTTATGAGGAAATTCCCTGCTCCCCACCCCAGCCCCCAGCCCATCCTTCCTTGATGGCTGGGATCTTTTGCAAGCTGTTTCCTGTCTTCTGAGCTGAAACCATCTCTGAGGAGCTCTGTCCAAATGGGCCAGGCCCATCATTGTCGGCCACAGGCCAATGTCTGTCCAAACTGTGTGCAGGGAGTCTACGCTAACAATAAATCCAGCATGTCACCTAGCATGCATGCATAGATTGTTACAAGAACATTGCCCTTTCCATATTCAAACACATGGAATAACGTCTGATGGCTTTGAACACGTTTCACACCAGTTGATCTAACAGGGAGAAATATGACCTGTCTCTACAAGGGGCAAACCAAAGCACTCTCTATGGATGTGAAAAAATTGGGGGGAAAAGCAAAGAAATGTTTAATTTCCAATAACTCTTCCAAATTCTATCCTAGGGATAAGTGTTGTCAAGCACTGCATGCAAATAGGTGGAAACCATTCTCTTTAGGATTCCACTGTATATATTGGCAGAACACATTGTTATAAATTTAGACAAACTTTCCATTAGCAAACATTTGAATTTCGGTGCTTTCTGTAAATATGGCTCACATCAGCTGCTCCTAAATTACATGACAAAGTTGATAAAGTTGGCCCATTGAAATGATGACCTAGACAAATGTACCGACAACTTAGTTCTTATCGCTTTCACAAAAAACAGTTCAGAGTTTGCCTGAACAAATCGGTCTTTTGACAGGGCAGGTAAAAAGCTCAAGAGAAACAAATAAAGAGTACTTATTTTGCAAGAGGAAATTAATTCACTTGTAACCCTTAGGTGAACTGAAATTCTTTAACATCCTTGTCATGGTTTGAAAAGAAAGGGCGGCAGTGGCCATCGGGTTCACACAGGAAGTATACGTAAGGCAGCAATTGTGACCACAGTTCTGGCCATGCTGTAAACAATATATCACAAGCACCACAGCTGTTTGTTTGTGGTTCAATGCTGTATCACCAGCGTAACAGGATATATTATGCTGATAAGCTGCCTGTAAAGTTCTATGACTGAAGCAAGAGGTTTTGGTGTCCTGACTGTGAGCACAGCAGTGCATCCAAGTCTACTCATTAGACACACAGTAAAATCACTGCCGATAAATTAACTTCTACAGAGTTGAATGGTCTCCCACAGAGTTTCATTTGATGGTTTCCACAGGCATTAGTTCAACACTACACATACCCAAACACCACACAATAATGCCGAGAAAATGGTTTCCATTATCTTTGAATAGTACCATATTCCAAGCTTGATAGAGGCCTGAATTTGAAGTTTTCCCAAAACTCATTAGTATCTACCTGATTCACTGTAAAATTGTTTCGAAGTCTGTGATAGACAGGGGTCAAAATCCTTATTCCTTATTCAAATCCTGATTCACATGATTTTGCATGAAACACAAATGCTTTTTGTTAAAAAGGACTAACTCTCCAACGGACCAAAATCATTGCTAATCAAGCACTATGCATCTCTGAGGGATGAAGCAGTCAGAGAGTGCTAGAAAGCTTGCCCTATCACATCGTCCTTGGACTGCAAAGTGTTAGATTTGCAGTCTTCTGATTTCTGCTTGGTTTCCAAGACACTGCTGAAATGCTAAGCAGATGGCCGATTGGGAGGATTGCATGTGGTTGTCTGAGTGGTGGGGAACTTTTGTCCAAAACCCCATCTAGCAGATCTAATGGCAAAGTGAGTCATAAGCACCCTCTGAGAGGACCGTTTTCATTAGACACATGTGCAAAAACCTCAAGTAGAATTTATTTTCTAAATCTAATTAGCAAAAGAAATCCATGCAACATGACTTCATTCTGACTTGCTATTTGATCCCAATATTTTATAAGAAGTACGTATAGGACTTGTTTACTGTTTGAGCAAAAGCAATGCCACGTGATATCATTTCTATTAGCCAATACAAAAACTTTAGAGTCAATCGAAATATCAATAAATAAGAATTCTGAATATAACAACAGCATATCTGTCTAATGGAAGTTTCTACAAATAAATAAATAAATGAGTTCTGAGTAAAAGCTGATCCATGAGCAATACCCCGGAATTAACCAAGACAACTCTTCTTTGCTTTTGTTCTCACAGGAGTGACAAGCATTACAAAAACGTGTGTCCTGTGTTTATGTGAATGATATATGCTGCAATTCGTTCATGAAATACATCACCGATTCAGATTGGAAAAAATATTTTAAATCCTGATTTAGCATTTAAGGCCAGCACCAGCACTGAATCAACAGCAGCATATAGAAATTGTTACAGTGTGCTCTCAAGAAACTCAATACATGTGATTTCTTAGAAGTTGTACTATAAAACAAATGATTTGAAAAATAAACCCAATCAATAATTTTAAAAGATTTGTAATAATTGTTATGAACTCACAAGGAAGCAAGGAAGCATAGAAATGTACATCAATGCCTGTGTTGCCTACAATTTGTGATCTGCGTACATGAATCAACATAAGATGACATGCTTGGCTCATTGGAAGAAAATCTTGGCTTGTGACATTAAAATAACTGAAAACAGCCAATAACGCTACATGAAGCCTGACATAGTAAAAGAAGAAATATGGGGAACACTTCACACCGTGCGGTTACTCTTTTCCCATTCCGTGGCTGATCCTGCCAACAGGTCTCAGAACAGGGGGGTTGTGTCTTTAACAGATGTAGACCACTGGCCTCATTTCCCCCAGCTGTGCTATTGTGCTTGAATTCTCTGGCAAGACAAACGGATGCACGGCTACCTAAGCGTAAGGAAATGTATGTAGCCATGTAAAAAGAAAACAAGTCTGAGGGGCCGCGTACTGTATTATATGATGTTGCTGCAAGACCCAAAAACATTTGGTACAGTGTAGATAGAAATTGCATCAAAAAGAAGGAGTGGAAGACCTCAGTAGCTTAATCAGTGTCTATAAAATAGCTAAATAGTAGGCTAATTAGAAGTTAACATGGTTGCATAAACTAACACACTCGGTTCAACTGATAGCACAGGAATGCTAATGAGACACTCAAATGTTACATTCGAATCCCCAGAGTATAAAAACTGCATGAATTCTAGAAATTGAGAAACAGGTTATGACACTAAAATGGAAAATAGTCCAGCATACTCAGACACTTGCATTATAATTGGGTTACAAATGTAGCATTTAAGTAAACACTGAATTGCAAACTGTCCAAACAGACGTTTGACACAAATACATAGGCTCACTGGCCATTTTATTAGAAATAGCTGTTCCTCTGCTCATTCATGCAATTATCCAAGGATTCAGAACAGAAAACTACAGAAGCTACAGTGAGCACAAGGTCAACTTAAGTGCACTGTTGAAGACTGGACAAACATCACATGTTTTTTCCCGTCTTCAACTGTCCAGTGTGAGGCTTGTGCCCACTGGAGCCTCAGATTCCTGGTTTTGCTTATATATGTTATGCTAATGAAGGGGACATTTAGGAGACAGAAATTTTTGTCTCATGGATTAAAATCAAAACTGAAACAAGAGTAAGAGGGGAAAAAGGAAATCTTCTTCAGTGAACTCTAAAACATGCTGATCATTCTCTTGAAGCAGAACAAAACACTCTCATGTGGAGTGTGGCTGGGTGAATGTTATTAATAGTAAAGCTTAAGAAAACATAATTTCTCAATTTTTTTTATATCTAGATGAGACAGTAAATAGAGATGGCACTGATCTGATACGCAGTATTGGCCCATATAAGCAGAAAATGCTGAGGAAAAATAACAACAAATGTCACCTGAAATATTACAGATTTGCTTATAGTTTAAAGTATAAGTATATAATATAAGTATTACTTAACATAGCCACCTAAGTACAGTGTATCAGAAATAACTTGCTTGCTATTTAGCAAGATTATAATGGAATTAGTCTTTTATTACCTTTATTTATTTAATATTTAGTTAATATTTTTTATTACTTATTCTTTTAATTTAGTATTGTTGTTGTTAACAGTATTATTATTGTCTTTTATGAATAAAGCAAACTCAGAACTAAATGATCTCTCAAGATAAGTCTGTTGCCTAGAATGGCTGTGAAGACTGTTATATAAGTACCTAAAAATGCCATGAGCTGCTAAAACCATGTCAGTAATAAAACAAGAATTAGAAAAAAAATAGAGCAGCTGTTAGAGTTGGATTATAAAATAGAAAACTTGGTTCAGATATTTTTTTTTATAAATTTACTCACATAAAAACTGATAGAAATATATGACTAGTACAAAGATGTGCAGTTACACCATAATTAATCTAAAGTACACGGCTGTGATGAGCTGGTTCAGTGATAAATATCAAATATTGAATCTGTTAAAGCAAAACACAAGGCAACATGACATCATTGTATTTTACAGCATAGGGCAGGAACTCTGCTTTTAAACCACTTAGAGCACCGTGACCCCAGCATCACTGTTCAACTCTTAAAATGAGAATGTTACATGGATCCAAGGAGATGTGGTATGGGGTGATAATCCCAAAAGTGTTATGTCAGCGGTTAAGAGCAGGTCTGCTGGATTTCTTGTGGTTAACTATTTTGTGCTACCATTCTCCTTCACTTCTTCATAATTCCTCTTTGGGGAACAGTCCATTCCCTAATCAGTGCATTATTAAGCTATGTTATCTGTATAGTAATAGCAGTTAATGACCAGGTCACATGTAAAGATAGAGAGTGGAGATGAGTTAATAACAACTGGAACACTCTACACCCATAAAATTGTGTAAAACATAACACTTTGCTGTAAACTTTGTTATGCTGTAAATATACTTATACAGCAAATTTTAATTATCAGATCTGATAATAGAGACAGTAATTCCAGATTTTATCACATTTATATTAAAGTGCTTATTTAAATTCTATTGTTTCAGTAGTAAGAGCTAACAGGGACCTACATGTCAGGTGTCTCACATAATCTAAATCTGACAAAAGGATCATTTATTTTGTCTTATTAATTGAAGAGGGACAAAAAAGAGAGGAAGTGATAGAGCTGTTAATAGCTATTAATAACATAAGAAATGCTTTGTAGACATTAAACGTAACATTAAAACACAATGTGTTGTACTTTATCTTATTTTTTAAAATGTAAATACTGGCAAAATGCTGTGGTATAATGGGAATAAAACACTTTTTGACGATGTTATTTTTAAAAGCACACCACATCATCTTTTATTTCTTTAATTAAACACATATATGACCTCCTTAACTATTGTGTTCAAGCATCACCCCTGGCATAAAAACAAACAAAAAAAACCCAATATATCAACATGTTATTTACTTGCTTAAACTTCATTTTTAGCATACTGAGCCCAAATGCAACCCAGCAGTGGATCTCCGTAAGTGAATCCCAGCTTAAAGAGATTTAGCTGTAGTAATAAACAGGAGCATCATTTCTGGTAAAATCTGTAAAATTAACAACAGTTCGCTGACAGAAATATACAGGCATATTAAATATACAGGCAATTTAAAAATTTATACACAAAATCTTTAGCTAATATTAAGAGTAGGCACTATCAGTAGAGTCTGTGTAATCATAAGAAACATTGTGTTGATCATCCCTTTAACTTCTTACATGTTTTAACATCAGTAAAATGAGAACAAATTACAATTACATTTAGACTTTGTGGCTACTATGTACAAACATATGGTAGCGGGTAAAATCGGGGTAATAGACTTTAAAGGCAATAGTGAACGCGCTTGACATGCAGTGTGGAGTTTCTTCTGCTGTAAATCCAATCACAAAATAGCATCGGTGTTTCAGCTGCTTCACAAAGCCCTGAAGTCAAAGGGCTGAGAGATTACAAAATAGCTGCTGCTATTTCTAACTACTACTGCTATTATTATTTACCAGTTCTAAACAATGCACATGATCTGCAGCACTTTTTATAGAGATCAGTGTGTTTTTGCTGAATGAAAGGACGTTTTGCGGTGCTGTGTGTTTCTGATGAATACAGGCACTTTCCTTCTAGCAAGGTTGATGTGATTACATAATGGAATGACTGATGAAAGTTGTCAGGAGCCTAAAAGGGCCGCCAGTGTGAATAATATGAGCAGTAAACTACAATATGAGGACACATATGTCTCTTTTACTGTGCACTAAGCAGGGATGCTCTGATCCCACTTTCCATTTGATATTTGACACACTTTCAATATTATATCAATTTCAGAGCTTGCTGTATTGGCTGATGCAAAATAACCAATATTATTTAAAATCTCTCTCTCTCTCTTTCTCTCTCTCTCTCTCTCACACACACACACACACACAAACACACACACACACAAACACATCCATCAAATACATCAACCCATCAGTACAAAAAGGATGCCAAATCTGATGCAATACCAATCCATCTTTTCAGCTTTTCAGTCAGCCATCATGCAAAGTACTCCTCGGTGTAAAATATGTATTTAGACAACAATAACACATTTAAATTTTTTATGTTGGGTAGTTTATGACTAGTTGAAAAGTCACAAGCAATGGTTATTGCAGATTTGTCCTGCAATGCCAAATCTATAATCTGTTCAATGAAGTTACTGTCCGTAAGACTGGCAGCTGTACAACCTGGAGGTCAATGGGACTTGACCTCTTAAGGTCAAAGGACACCCCATTGTAAGACCCAACACAAACAACAAGTGGCAGCCAACAACTTAATACAACACAGATCCTAGCGCTCATATTAATGAATTATGTTCTGCTGACTATCATAGAATTAAAAAAAAACACTGTAAAACTGCATGAGGTTCCAAATGTGTGAATGGTGACTGGGTACTCTAAGGGAACTTAACACAAAAATATCAAGAAATGTTATACTGTTGTTTCAGGGACCTCCGTCTCTGCAAACCAGTGGAATGTAGCCATGTGTTCTAAACAGGGCTTACACATTGTAAGATTTAATGAGAGCCATATGAATTTGAGATTAATGAGAGGTGAATTCAATCTTTCAGTAATCCAGTCAGAGGCCAGGCAACCCCGTTTGCCATGTCTGCAACATCTCATCATGCTGTAGGCTGTTTCAAAAAGTGAGTCAGCCTTTATTGCTTAAGAACTCTATGCCCTGTATGGAAGAAAACAAGGCAACTCTGCACAGTCACACAACAGTGAGCATATTTTGGGTTAAGAGTCTATGAACCATACATATTTGGTCATATTTGGAAGATAATTTCATCTAAAGTGACTTAACAAAGAAGGCAAATTTGAAAGCATGCATCCAGCTCAGCAACTGAGAATTGATTTCACAATATTCTGGTTAATGACCAGTTCACTGCTGCGTGCTACAATTATGTTATCTAATTGCAGGCACATTAACAACCGTCAAGAAATCTTCTTCTTCTTCTTCTTTCAGCTATTTCCCTTCAGGGGTCGCCACAGCGAATCATCTCCCCCCACCTAACCCTATCTTCTGCATCATCAACACTTGCACCCACTAGCTTCATATCCTCATTAGTTCCATCCATATACCTCCTCTTTGGCCTTCCTCTTTGCCTCCTGCCTGGCAGCTCCATGTCCAACATTCTCCTACCAATATACTCACTCTCCCTCCTCTGAACATGTCCAAACCATCTTAATCTGGCCTCCCTAACTTTGTCCCCCAAACGTCCAACATGAGCTGTCCCTCTGATGTACTCATTCCCGTCATGAAATCTAATAAATAGAATATAAAAATAATAAATATATACACTACATATTATTTTGTTCTTAGGCATATAAGTACACTATATAGTTTTATTTTCACACAATACTTTCTTATATAGAATGAGTTCTTAATTGTTTGGACATTTTGTGAAAATTGGTGACACCCCCATTAAAATAAAACAGTTGGTGAAGCCTCACATGATCAGAATGAGAGCACTGAGCATGTTCTTGTAAAGTCTAACAAAGCTGACACCTTTCAAGAGAAATTTTGGGTCGCTCTTCTATTTAGAACATTTCCGTATCCTTTATATTCTAATCTGAGATTTATAGCCCTAGTCATTATCTTGCAACTTTGAATTAATTGTTTTTCTAAACCTTTTGCCACTTTTGTAAACTAAAATATTATGAGTCACATTGATAATTAGTAATGAGATTTTTTAAAAGAGAGTTCCTCCAAGTACCTGGTGACGTGTTGTCATTGTTCGTAATGCTTTTATTTTTATTTTTATTCACTTTGAAGGGTGCCAATAATTTTGAAGATGACTGTATGTGTCATCACTGGCCTGTTTGTGAAGATCAGATTGTAAAAGTCTCTATTAAATAAGTTTTGATTATAGTATCCACTATACTGATGTTACTTGTCACACACATACTCACACACACGCATATGCCCAGCTGCTCTGTACTCTGTCATGTGCTATTTTAATACCAGCTTCAAACTAGCCCTGCGGGCCTTGTGGCATCTCCTCTGCACAAGGTTAGCAACACCCAGTGAGCAGTTGCCAAAGCAAATGGGCCCCCTGGAGAGACTGGCTATAATGCTCTTAGAGAGGTTGAGACATTATGGGTTGCTTTTGGCCTTCTGTTCTGGACACAGATTATTTACCGGCCCAGGGTAGAACACAAAGAAAGACATTCGTCCAGTTCATATGCTGATAAACCCACAAGTGACTTCACTTCACTTCTTTTAATTCATTCATTTGAAATGAAATCTAGGACAGTGTGTATGCAAATCATGAACTAGAACTTACATTACAACATTGCCCCAAAACACCATATGCTCAAGTATGTCAGATAAAATATTTATGGCTAGACTCCACATGACAGTCTATAAAGAATCATGCTAAGTTCAGCCCATGCCCTTTTCCCAGAAAAGTTTTATCCAGTATCGTGTGCTATAAACAGCATCTTCTCAGCTTGTTTCAGACATCCAAATCATGTTCTACATTTTATTATTCTTTATCAATAACTCAAAAATTTGGACACTCGTTATATCCTAGTGTAAACCTCTCTCAAACTGTATAGAAAAAGAACCAATTACATCACAAATTCTGACCTATAGTCTGAATTTTTGTTTTTATTTATGTTAGTATGTATTTATATTTTATATGTTATACTTTCCCTTGATCTGATTGTGTACTGTTCCTCCTGCATTCACATAGGCTTCACCCTTTTCTCAACTCATGAACTCTTGGATGCGAGCGGGGTTTCTCATCCTACCTGCAAGCAAGAAACAAAATCAGAGGCTGATGAGAGAAAATGACCTAATAGCATGTTAATCAGAGTCCAGACCTTTTCTTTCCACTAGTGTCCATTTCTCCATGATACAGCCTTCAGGAAAGTGGGAACAGTTCTCTGGACGATACGCAAAGTTTAAAAGTGTATAGATAATGAATCAAGGTTATTTCAGGCCCTTGTTGTAGAGCAGATGGCTTCGGGGAGTGAGGATTTCGACATTGTATTGCATGCATTGCTGATGAAGACACACAATCAACAGTTTATATTGTAGTGTTTTCTGGCGATGTGAATGGTTATCTGCTGTTGTTGTCTCCAGGACATAATCTTGGTTTATACCCTTTCTTGTTTTTCTATTTCCTGTTGAACCTTGCCTTGACTGTTTTTGTTCAGCTTACACTTTGTGAAAGACAAAAATAGTGACCCTGTATTCACTTCTTTGCAGACAAATTTACCTTACCTTACCTTTACCTTTAAACTTTTTACATAGTCTTTTTATTTTTATGGAGCTTAGTTTTAAAATTGGGCTCAAAACATAGACAGGTGTTAAACTTGCAAAACATCACAAATTATGAATGAATCCTGTTTGATATTTGCACACTGCACTAGGTACAAATATTTTCCTCTGCCCTGCATACCATTTGAGCGTTCATACAGGTTTGGGCTACTATACTATAATATTACTATAATATTATAATAATTTAATAGTTAACAGTGCATGACGTCCAAGGAATTGTGTGTAGACCTCCGAGACAGGACTGTATCCAGGCACAGATCTGGGGAAGGGTACAGAAAACTTTCTGCAGCATTCAAGGTCCCAATGAGCAGAGTGGCCTCCATCATCCGTAAATGGAAGAAGTTTGGAACCACCAGGACTCTTCCTAGAGCAGGCCACCCAGCCAAACCGAGCAACCGGGGCAGAAGGGCCTTAGTCAGGGAGGTGACCAAGAACCCGAGGGTCACTCTGAATGAGCTCCAGCATTCCTCTGTGGAGAGAAGAGAAACTCCAGAAGAACAACCATCTCTGCAGCACTCCACCAATCAGGCATGTATGGTAGAGTGGCCAGATGGAAGCCACTCCAAAGAAAAAAGGACATGACAGCCCACCTGGAGTTTGTCAAAAGGCACCTGAAGGACTCTCAGACCATAAGAAACAAAATTCTCTGGTCTGATGAAACAAAGATTGAACTCTTTGGACTGAATGGCAAGCGTAATGTCTGGAGGAAACCAGGCACCTGGCCAATACCATCCTTACAGTGAAGCATGGTGGTGGCAGCATCATGCTGTGGGGATGTGTTTCAGTGGCAGGAACTGGGAGGCTAGTCAGGATCGAGGGAAAGATGAATTCAGCAATGTACAGAGACAGCCTTGATGAAAACCTGCTTCAGAGTATTCTGGACCTCAGACTGGGGAGCAGGTTCATCTTCCAAAAGGACAACGACCCTAAGCACACAGCAAAGATAACAAAGGAGTGGCTACGGGACAACTCTGTGAATGTCCTTGAGTGGCCCAGCCAGAGCCCAGACTTGAACCCGATTGAACATCTCTGGAGAGATCAGAAAATGGCTGTGCACTGACACTCCCCATCCAACCTGATGGAGCATGAGAGGTCCTGCAAAGAAGAATGGGAGAAACTGCCCAAAAATAGACGTGCCAAGCTTGTAGCATCGTACTCAAAAAGACTTGAGGCTGTAATTGGTGCCAAAGGTGCTTTAACAAAGCATTAAGCAAAGGCTGTGAATAGTCATGTACATGTGATTTTTTTTTTTTCAAATAAAGTTGCAAAGATTTCAAACAAACTTCTTTCATGTTGTCATTATAGGGTGTAGAATTTAACAAAGCATAACAAAATGTGGGAAAAGTGAAGCGCTGTGAATACTTTCTGGTTGCACTGTGTATATATATATATATATATATATATATATATATATATATATATATATATATATATATATATATATATATATATATATATAATAACTACTATAATGTTTTTTAAACATGAGATGATCATGCTGGCATTCTAACTTAGAATCACTGACTTTCAAGCTTCTTAATTGCTATTAACGTGATAAAACTGGCCAATATATCATTTGTTAATCTTTTTCAGGTTATTGACTTCTGAACCAAATCATATTAATCAAATACAGAAGGCCAGTTCATACAAAGGTATTCCAAAAATAACAAATCCTAGTGTAATGAGCACAATTCTGCCAAGGATGTTAGAAGAAACACAATGCCTATTGTGTGAAGCCACAGTATTAGGGAAAGTGTGTTGGGTGTTTTCTAGGGTGAATCCTGCACACCTTGCACACTGGCAGATGAAATCAGAAGCAAGGTCTAGCGCGCCAGTGGAAACCCCAAGGCAGCTCACTTATTTTCTTTTGATTAAATCTGATTATTTTGGCTCTCTCCTCCCAAGCTCCACTCCAACACAAACAGCACTGTGAAGGCGCCTTTTTCAGATTATGTCAAAAAAAGTCAGAGGAAGGCTCAGGCATTTTTAGACAAAGCTAAAAGGAGATTGTTTTTTTCCTATTTTAGGTTGAACTTTGGTTAATAGTCATACTAAATGCATCAAAATTTATTTCAAGTGAGCTTCTTGTAAGCTGTGTTAGTCTACTGAAACACCTTCTACCCCAATGACAGGCCTGACAGGCAGTCGGCAGTCTCAACCATTGTCATTGTATTGTTCATTTTCTCCCTGAAAAATCTACTCAGAATGAAGGATGATGAGCTATCAGCTCTGGTCCAGATTGATTTAAGGGGACAGATTGGTCATTTTGCTTTTCACTGCTAGCCCCCAAGTATCTTCTTGCTTCCGTCCATCTGTGCCATTCTTTCCTCCTGCTTTCTGTCCCTTGTAGTGTGTAGAGACGCTTCCCGTGGCCCCTCACTTCTGAAGAGGGCACTGATACGGCACGAGTGCTGGCTGAGGAGGCTATTTTGAGAGCTGTAAATATGGCAGCTTCCTCCTTGATAGTGGAACTAATAACCCTGAGGATCCTTTTACATTATTAACAACTGGCGGTGAGCTCAATAGGCAGGCATATGCTCCTTGCTCAGTGTCGACTTCAGCTGGACATTTGTCTGATGTAGTTTATATTGAGATTGATGAGAGCGGAATTCAGTTCATGGCACTGTGCAGAATGGTGCATGTTTCCTATGTAGTCTCTGAGTAAAACACATGCTGTAAAACAAACCACAGAGAAATGAAATCAGAGACTCTTTTGAACATGAAATCCTTTAGTACTGAAAGGAAGTTAAGTTTGAGATAAGAGAAGCACGCATGGCTTGTTTACTAGGGCCCTTCCTTTTGGATCTTCTCTAAGCCAAAGTCACATTATTATGCTACAGTGATTCAAGACAACACTGTGTGCCGCTTATGTGCGACTTTCTACTGACTTACTATACTGTCTTTCTTCTCTTTGTCTTGTCTTTAGTACACACCATATTCTATATGAAATACTCATCACTGTTTTGAGATGCAAGTTCAACATGTCTCAAAATAATTACTTGACCTGCTTGGCTAATATTCAACGACTGTTACAGATGTGAGTCATGTCTAACTTGTCAAACAGGTCTGTTAGGAAAGCAGAGCCAAATCTTTGGCGCTCCCATATGAAGGCAAACAGAGCCATACTCATGAAGAACACAGTGGATGTTTTGATGCTGTTAGAATGAACAACAACATTTGGGTGTATACAACCATTTAATAACATTGTGTGTTATGTGCCATGTTTTAATTAAGTACACTGCAGTGATAGATTATATCCTTATATTATCTACACATAAGTACAAAGCTAACTATAGTCCTGATACATTTATTTTGCTCAGCTCCCATATCTTTGCCAGTACATAACCAGTATGTACAGTATCTGCAAGCATCATTGTGATTTGATTCAATGCTTTTCAGGAAAACTGTAAATCAGGTCGATCTACTGTATATCCATCAACTTGTGATAAATAATTTAGAAACTACTTGTGGATTTTTAGTTTAAAGGTAGCTTGATTCCACATGAAAATTGAGAATCTGGCAGCATTGGTGACTAGACATGTTTTCAGTGTTATCAGGGATACATCGGGTTCAATTGTGTATAGGTATGCTGAGTAATATAAGATATAGAAACACTCAAAAATGAAATGAAAATGAAAAATGACAATGTCATTAGGTTTATCTCAATGACTCAATGTGTTCTAACATTTTTTTTTTTTTTCATTCTAAAATTCATTCGAGGTGTTTCTAAAAAAAAAAAGGATATTTCGGACCTGAATCTAACACCTTTTATCGACAAATCAGTATCTCTGACACAGCATGACACCTAAGGTCATAATCACCATAATACACAAGATATCACGGTGAGCAAACATGAATTACATTTAAGATCCCTAAAAGAA